>JAMKCH010065304.1:0-24250 GCA_023653785.1 Ophioderma brevispina | reverse complement strand
CGTTTGCAGAATACTGTATGTAAGCATGCATCCGAAATAAATATGTAAAAATATGAGTTTTGATGATTGTTTAGATTTTCTGATTTATAGTGAATAACTGATTTAATTCCACAGAACACGAGGAAATACCTAGGGTAATGCACCCACATGGTGTAAGACGGATGTTTGTATTTCACGCTTATAATTACTGCTATATGGTACTACCAGCAAAAACCTCAACCGGAACGCAGTTTTTGAAATTCTTTGGCGTACTTTTGGATAATGTCTGTGACGATTATAACATATCAAGAAAGAATGCCATATCTTAATATCGTCAGATCTTTAGCATGTTTAGGAACTTAAAGTCTTTCTTGCCAACAAATTCAAAATTTCCTAATAACTCAAAATCTATTTAGTTGATTTTTAAAAAATATCTTCCCAAATGCGGATTTTATACACTGGAAACGATATTTTAACCTCTGAAGTGTAACGGCCATCTGTTTTGGTAGAACGCTAACATTAAATACACTATCAGGGTGATCAGTGATTCACCCAAAGTATTTGAAATTTGCAGGGATAGCTTAAAAGTGAAGGAAAAGTCTGTACAATAATCATAAATTACCCTTTCGAACTGAAGAATTGCTAGAAAAGGAAGGAAATGGCAGTGTTCAAAGATACGAATCTCCGTTGAATTACGTGTAGTAGTAAGTGTCCGTACAGACAGTAATGACTAAAATGTCTGATTTTGCCCTTATTAGGTTGCTTCTGATCGTATCATTTGCAGGGTGTATTTAGATACTTGTACTTGTTACAAACATGCAAAACTCTGATTTTTGATGATTTTTCGATATTTTGATTTAGCAAATCACTGATAGTGTTTTAAGTGTTTGGAGCTAAATTGTTTTATTTTTTTTATTTATTTATTTGCTTTTAAAGGTGTATTTCGTGACCCTAGCACCAGATTTTTTTTTTTTGTTTATGGTTCACTACATATTCACGAGAAAAGGCTATTTCCAAAATGTCACTGGATTCTGACGGTGGGTTTTGATATTATGAGGAAATGTTTGTATGACGGTACCCCAAAGGCCACAGAAAATACAAAAATTACGATTTTTTCCAGAGTAAATTGGCACGTGAAATTAGGCACACATGCTATACTTAGGTTCAGATGATTATGAAAATTAATGTCACCTTTTTTAGGTAAGTCGGGGGGGCGAAGCTGTAACTCACCAAAATGCACATTCAACTACAACTTGCCCTTCAATCACAGTAAATCTGGTAAGGGGGTAGGGTGCCGGAATCCCTGTGCACTTCAGAACTTTTGCCTTTTCATATCCGCCCTCATCCAGTGAAAAAAATCCAAAATAGCTTACCTTTGGGACATAAAATGCACGGTTTTATGCTAATTTCATGATCATTGCCAATTCAGAAAGTGCCTCAACCTGGCAAAAAAGTTGTTGCGTCGTCACTATTCATTCAGTAGAAAGCCCATCTACAGTTGAAGGCAGAAATGACAACATTCAGGTACGTTTTTTCCCCGCATTTTATTTCTTGTTACAACCACTCAATTTTAATGATATGAATCTTCAAATCATATCTTGATTGGTAAAAATAGTTTTCTTAATTTCCTAGTTTAGTAGGGGGCTTGATGGCTGTATCGTTTATTTTTAATAATCTCAAGTTACCGAGCAGTGGTCTTATATATGCATCATTATATTTTTTGTCTCTTTGCGTTTTATTTATGGGCGTACAATTGTCCATCTCAGATTGAAAACCAAACCTTTTTGCATCTCCGTGTTAGTGTTATTTTTGGTGCAAATGGCTGTAACCAAGGTTTGTGTTTAATAGAACAAAAATGAAAGGCCTCGTATACAACATGATCTTAATTGTTAATAACAAAATTTTTGTTTTTAATGATTCTTTCAAGAATTTTGATTTCTATAAAATCACATAATTATACTCAACTATATATAAATACTATAGTATATGCTTACTCTATCTACAGCGTGTTTCAATAAAACAAAACACCCGCAGTAGCAAGCGTGTTTTTTTTTAGAAAACTAAGCAACTATTTGCTTATTTTTGAAAGGACAAACCTGACCTAACACCTTAGATAATACTATCGCTCCTCTACCAACCTGGCTTGATAGCTTATTTGGCAAGAGCGCCGGTCTGGTAATACGGAGTCGCCGTTCGCGAATCGCCATAACCCATGGTTTGTTTTTCAACACTCATGTGGCACTGGCCATCTCGAGGAAAAATTAATAAAATATACACCTTGTTCTCCTGGAGAACTAGTAGTTAAATTTAAATCAACTGATGATAATGTCACTTACTATCAATAACTGGACTTCATTGTTCCAAACATTCACTTGTGCGTTGGAATTGTACTTCAATGTTTGGACATGGTAATGCACCTTGCGTTGACAGACATTAAAATGGGTCAGAATAATCAGTGCAATACTTTGGTTGTTGAAAAGTTCCATTGGTTTTAAAAGTTCTCCGTTTTATATAAATTACGGATTTTCTGACTAATTAACAGATACAGACCAACTGCAGACTGGAACAGAACTACCTACCTCTTTTGAAGATTTCGCGCACTTTCAAAATGAAAAGTAATCTTTTTGCTGATTTCGCAAGCAACCACACAATCGCAAATTAAAAAAACCTCTTTGGTGATAAAGCATTGGAATAGGTATAGGACTGGACTATTTACAACTTATTTCTATGAAGATCTTTCACAAGATACCATGTGTATAATTTTCTTCAATAACCATTGCAACGATCCCCGAAATGCAGCTCGTATTGTGTGCGCCCATTTCCCTCCGGGAACTTGTCCAGAGTTCATGTTTTACAAAAATTTGTTGTTCTTTCGCGTCGCCGACAGTGCCTAAAATTAACATACAATGTACCTTTTCACGTGAATTAATATCAAAGGAACACACCACAACCGAGGCACTGGATGTTGAACTTCACGCCAAAAAGTGATATTTTTCATCGTAACTGTTCCCTACTTAGTCTCCGAACTTTTAGGTCTGTTTACAGCGAGAAGGTGGAATATATACCATCGCTGATTTTAGGATAGGTTTTTGCTAATGTTGTGAGGAGCAGCATATCAAACGTCCCCAAGATTCCCCCCTTGTTGCTTATTGAGTAATAAGGGGGTAAGTTTTATAATACAGGGTAACAAATTAAAATAATTCAATTGAGCCCTAAATCATGGACTATTGTATCATCTTGTCACAACTTAATTAAAAAATGTAAGGGTTGCCTAAATTATTGACCATTTCAGGTTATAGAATAAGGCCAAAATTCTTTCATCACAAGGTCATCGTGGGGTAAAATTTTAATTCAAATGAATCCCAAAATTACTCATACATTGTCAAGGTCATATTATGGCACAAAGCTAATTCCCTCATCTCATCTTTTAAAATATATTGACCTATAGGGCAGTGGCTTTTGACCTCATTAGACCCTGTAGAAACCTTTCATAAATTACCTATAACTATAGCAGGAAGTACTCAACTATTTAAATTATATCCCTTTCATTTAACACAACGAGACGAAACCATTTGATACACTTTTGAAAAAGAATCGGAGCATTCTGGAGCTTCACCCCTAGTCTGACTTTACCGTTAGTAAACGATAAGTCACAGATAGGGCAAACTATACCTTTTTAATCCTTAGGACATGACGCACACAGTGGTATTCATTTGAGACAATTGACCATTAGAAATTTGGACCCCTGTACAAACTTGACCCCTTATTACTCATAGCACAAGTGAGGCCTCTTGGGGACTTTTGATATTTTTGTTTCCTTAAACATTAGGAACTATCGTGAAAAAAATCAGCTTGCTTATTTATTTCAGCTATTTTTTTCATTAATCTTGGACTAAACTTGCAACCTGCCGGACGATTACACAACTATAGTGCAACGTCCACAGATGGGTCGTTTGCTGGTATCTCTTTAGCTTCACTTACCGTATGTGTTTTTTAGCCTACTTGAGGCTTGTACAATTCCCGGATGGGGAAATGGGCACAATACGAATGCCTTATGAGGATCGTCAAATTACCTATTATGATTTTTTCACTGATGATGTCAATTGGTAGCAATAAGTATCTCAACACCGTGGAATGGGTTTTTTTTTATTATTCAATTCTTTACTAAAAACAGTAAATCGGTACTTATCTTCGTAAAATAATAGAACAACGTATAAACTAAATAACGTGAACTTAGAAATGAATGTCCTAATTTCACGATATAAATCTATCGAAATCGACTCTACTACTTCTCCCAAACGTCCTTTATCTTGTTCCTACAAATTGGGGGCAATATCGTTACCCTCCAAGTGACCTTTAACAACGATAATAACTCTACCCTTTCCTATGTTACTCACATCGTTTTACCTTTTCCACAATTGACGTGAACTATACACTTTCTGTCTTATGAATGGAATGATGAAGCTACTATCCTGGAGTATTGGCAAAACTTTGAAAAGTTCACCAATTTAAAACAGCAAAATCCTGAGCTGAAATGCTTGCCTTTCATTGGTGGTGGGACTCATTCCGCGGAAGCATTTTTAATGATATGGTCGCACCATCCTTCAACACGGTGGTCTTATTTTAAGAGACGCTATCCGTTCCTAAGAAAGGAATTTTGATGGTTTGGATATAAACTGGGAGTTCCCGGTGAATTCTGAAACCCACCTAAAACAAAAATGTAGATTCACACTTCTGTACAGGTAAATTTGTGCCTAAGAAAAAGCTACTACTGTCTGTTCAATTAACTTAGATGTCTGTTTTTATAATGATTTCAAAAATAGCACGTCGAAATAATCACGAAAGAACGTTGTTGGGTAATCTTTGGAACCGACTAACGTTTTTTACATGACACAGGAATGGAACATTTTAAAACCTTCAAATCTATTGAAATCTGGGTATTTCCGTACAACTGAAATTGACCTTTTTTTATTTTTGCTGTTTTTAGCCTATAACTCGTAAACTTTACATTGTATATAATAAAACCTATCCTTTCTGAATCCTTGTGGTTAGACAAGACCCAACTGGTATCTTTTCAACATGATTGGGGCATTTTGGGGCAAATTTTTTAACCCTGTCTTAAATGCTAGTTTCCGATGTATGTTGGCACGAAGGTCAACGTCCCTTGCATTCATGGGGCTTGATCTTTGTTTACCCCCTACTTTCTTTAGCAAGCTTTGAACACTCAAAACTATATCCTTATTTTATCCTATGAGGCTCCACCATATTTTGCACATTTTTTTATCCAAATCGTAGCAATTTTTAAAAATTTGACCCCTGTACAGGGACTGAAATTGACCCTTTTTATTGATTTTTCTGTTTTTACCCTCTAACCAACTCTCTGAAACTTTAGGCTGGACATATTACAAACTATACCTTTTCTGAATCCTATATGGTTAGACACATAAAATTGTGTGCTTTCAACATTATGGGTTCAATTTAAAAATTTGACCCTTGTACAAACTTTGTTTTGGCCCCTCTCCTTAAGGCAACCACTTGCGGGCACTGTGGTCGAATCGCGTTTCAGGGGTTCCTGTCAGGCGTCTAATATTTAATCACTCAAACCTTTTTGAGATGTGTTACAAAATTGTGCATAAAAATACACAAATTAAAAATTTAATTTCAAAAATTTCAATAACCAAATTTTAGAGAATCTTTAACAATAGTTATAATAGTTACTTTAAAAATTACCTGACCGCTAATTAGCTTAAAGATAATTATCACTCGTCTGGTAGATTTACTTGTAGTCTGTTGTATAAGGGTGTTTCCGTAAATTAGGGTATAAGATAATGTATAAAATAAGGTGTCATTTCCCGTGTAAATGTGACACCAAGCCCGTGACATGAAATAAAAAGGCCTAAACATTGTGTTCTTGGTTTTAACGTGCATCAAAACCTTGAAAATATATGGTATATTGTTCTGATTTATTATAAAGCAAACACATAAAGCTTTCGTAACATAATAAATCTGTTTTGGCAACTAGCCGATCATGTTATAATCGATGCAAGTCATTGGTTCCCCGTGTAAACAAAACCCAACATTTTGGTGTCCCGCCTTTCATGTTTACTATGGGAACCAATGGTTTGTTCTGAGAAACTGAATGTAAGTTGACATGCTAAAGTGCATTGCAATTGCTTGCATACGTAATTCATGCTATATCGTGCAAAGTTTGTAAAGACAGTGATCTAAAACCATTTTAAATTTTGAATATCCTGTGGTGATCTGTGGTTCCCCGTGTAAACGGGACACCAGATGGTGTCCCGCTACACTTGTGCCTGAAAAACATTGTTTTATTTGCAGGCATAGCCATTTGTACTATTAATATCATTGTGCCCCCTCAAATAACCAAAATGTACATATAAAACTATATACATATCACATAGTAAAGTAATGAAATTATCTTTAAAAAATCAGAAAATTGGTTTGGTGTCCCATTTACACGGGGAACCGGAATGCAGTTTTATTGCAATATTTTTAAGTTTTTGAAAGTACTTTTGACTAATTTGATTGTTATTTAATGAGGAATGGTATTATCATATATTTGTTCAAGAAATTATTGAAATCCTTAAATTTTGTTGTCCTTTTTTCTCTCAAAATGTCACAAGTTGGTACCCTAATTTACGGAAACACCCACAAGTCAGAGTATTTTAGGGGGTCCCGTTAAAAGCAAACATCTGCGGGAGGATCTACTGAGCATAGTATTGGAATTTAAAAGATAAGGAATCACTGATTTCACTGTATCTTCAGGAATTTTCGAACTGTTCGGACGTTGAAACTCAAGCTACGGGGCAACCACGTCTTATTCTGTGAGTGATTGTTAGCCGTATCGGCGGGAGTGTCTGGACTAAGAGGATAGCTATGATATTCACAGGTAGCAATGGGTAAGAAACTATACGTGATCGGACCATAGAGATAAAGGTTAGGAGTGCCGACGGGCCATCTTAATTTGACGAGATCTTACTGATACTGGCTGGACGGCTACGCGGTCTAATGTTACGCCCAAAATCCAATTACCACGCTCACAGCAGGAAATGCCACTGTCGTTGATTCGCCAGAGGTACCCTCGGTTATCAAATAATCCTCCGGGACATCCAAGAACTCGTCAGGGCATGTGGGTACTGCCGGGCTTACCGCCGCAAGGATCAGCCACGATGTTTGTTGCAAATTTTCCATATGGCGTCCAAAATAGAGTGAGGTCTCGGGTGCAAAGTGTGAGGAGTTGACCACCTCACTAAGGCTCCTGGAGCATTAGTTGTGGCAAGCCGTTCAGAGCGGAGTAGCTATGCATATATTGGATGGCGACCACAAAAGCACGCGATTATCGTAAATGTTAGCAAGGACTTAGAATTGCAAATCTGACACACAATCCTCGTGGTTTGTTAGGTAGCTGACCTCACGATACAGTGATCTCGGATTCGAATCTCATACGGTTCTTTAATATATAAAATGTCATTATTTTGTTTCAGGTAAGAGGTACCATAATTTGTAAGTCCAAAAGATAAAAAACTCAATAGCTGCCCTGAGGTTAGTGAGGGAGACCTGCTCAGGAGCGTGGGTGGTGGTCATAAACTACCGCGTGCGGCTAGGGTTGTTCGAAGTTGCTAGACGGAGTGTGAGTTTTAAACAAATTAATACTGCACATTTTAATGATCTTTTTTAATATGCAACGTGACCCGGTAGGCGGCGAAAAAAGCGTCGCAAGCAGCTCCTGCGTTTAGTAGTGGTCATCAGCGAACGAACTAATGTCGTGTTCGTGCTCATTCTAAATAAGTACGGGTAACAGCCCAGAGACCTTCGATTGGACATGATCCGCTCAGACCACCCTCGCGTAAAATGTGGCAATGTGAAATTGTGATATGGGCAAATATGTAAAAAAAATAATACAATACAAACAAGAGAAAAACATACGACCTTTATTTTAATAATTACGACGTAACAGGTATTGTTGTTGTTTTTTTAAATGAATTAGGAAGTAATTGGCAAAGTGGATATATTAGACGCTAAGATATAACCCTATCTCATACCTTAGGGAGACACTTGATCTTTGTTATGTACTCATGAATACGTTAGGGAGAAATTTACTGTCTCCCTAACGTTTCCTTTAGAATTGCGGTTTTTCGGCAAAGGATATGAATAGTAATTTATGCAAATGAAAGGGTAATCCACTAGAATACAAAGGATATGAATATTAATAATTTAAATAACTCTAAGATCTCCTTATAACCTAATGAATGATTAAAAAACTGTATCCCTAATATACTATTTGTAGATTGTATATATATATATATATTATTATCATATATATATTATATATATAGATATATATATATAGATTATATAGATATATATAGATAGATATATATAGTAATTATTATCCTTAACGTCTTTTCGGGGAAAAAATGACTACCAACTGACGATCACCGCAAAACAAAAGGGAGATAGCGTCTATTTTCGTGTAGATTAAGGGGGCACTTTCCCCTAATAAAAAGGCAGGGGTCGCTCCGCTCCGTGATGGCGATTAGGGATATAGAAGATCTTAGTCCTATCATATTGAGCCAATGCGGTAATACGTAAAAGGTTGCAGACCTCAGAGACTAAAGGCCCAACCATTTTAATGCCAAAGAAACTGAGAATGCAATTTTTGAAAGGTAAGATTGCGTTCAATATAATACGCGGCTCAAATATCTGGCTATACATATGAGCACTGTTGAGTTGAATGAGGTTGCAGTTTATGCAGAATAGTACACTCTGATTTTATGCGTGTCACTACATGCATATTGTCGCGGGTATGGTCATTTAATAGGTTCTTAAACATGAGCTTTTGGAACAAATTTTTGACATTTTTGGTCAAAATTAAGAAAATTAGTGACAGTGGTTGTTTTGTTGGTTTGTCCAATCCGTTTCATTTGACACCAAATGGATAGTTTCTTGTGGTGAAATTGCCGATTTTATGCTTAAAACCGGATTTTGGGGTATTTCATTGGAAAACACGTGTAGAATGGTAGAAAAAGGTGTGTTTCAACATTTTGGACCTTTATGGTATCGATTCAAATGGGGTAACCACAAACCTGTGTCCGCAACGAAATGGTCTGAAAATGGGCGTCACTGATAGATAGCCATACTGGACTAGGTTGGTAGCCTATACTGACTAAGTTGTAAGATGGTAGTGGTTGCAACATATTTTCACTATCCCCAAAAGGTATAAAATAATAACAAAACCAAACAGATTTGATATTAGAACCGTATAAGTTGAGGTCAAATAAATTATATGTAGCCTAAAAAATATATACGATATGAAGATAAGAGTGATGGACCGTATACGTGAGATAAACACTATCATCTATTGTACCAATAAGGACATAGAAATAGAGGAAATTTTAGAGCTTTCTAGAAAATCAACAGCTGATGAAACTGAGTTTTTTGTGAGAGAAATAAATATTGATTTTTATGCATGGTCTTTGATTTTCCAGTTTCCTTTTTTAAATTTCAATAGGGCCGCTGACTTTATTAACATTCTCTCCTACCTTTTTCACGGAGCCGAACTGAAGATGTGACGGGTATAACGCAACCCTTTATAGGACGGTGAGGAAGATCGACCCTCCAACGCTAGATTGCTAGTGGTAATTAATATTTCTATTAAAACAATCAGTAAGTCTTACTATTTTAGCGCTTATTGCTATAGGAGGGATATATTAACTCTCGTCTCCCCTTCTATATTTGCGCCATACTAGAACCCTCTTTTCCGGGCTTGCAAATGATCCCCAAAGTGATGGTGAAAATACCCCCTCGGAGAGAAGTACCACACTCCTAGTATGACGCAGGGAATAGGAATATTACATTTAATTTGGATTACCAATGCATAGCTGATGGGCCTCCTCATCTCCATTGTACCTTAAACGGTACAACATGTCTAGTACTCAGAATTTGACGTCAAAAAATATCCAATGACATATAGCCCAGTCCTAAGCCCAATATTGTGCACTTTTCCTAAAAACATGAACTGGCATGCCCAATACATATTGAGCTCCTGAAAACAATTTTTGGAAAGTGCCAAAAAGTAGCGCCCCTATTGGCCAACAGCGCCCTCTATGAGTTTTGCCCAATTGAAAATTCCTTCAAGCGCTTAAATGCCATAACACCACTTATTTTTGACCAAATAAGGTCCAGTAAGGTTTAAATGATGCACATGTCTATAATTATCAATATGGCTGCCCCATCTTAGATTTCAAAATGGCTGCCACTGTAAGCCACATTTAAGCATAACTGGGTTAAGAAGAAAAATGCCAATTTAAGGACAACCCCAAATGGCCTAATACCTAGGAAGTTCAAGAAAAGCTGCAATGGAGACATTGTAGCAAGTAACAGATAGCAGTACTCAGAATTTCAATATGGCGGTGATTTCAAATGTCCAAGCCAAGGAACTATATGGATTTTTAAAGCCAAAAAAAAAAAACCAAAATGAAGCGCACTTTTGAAGGGTATTTGTTTGACTGAATACGGTCCAGTAAGTGCTTTAATATATCTGGCCATTGAATATGTCCAATTGTTATCAATCACCTGCCACCCCCCATAGATTGAAAATGGTGCCAATATTGTCACATTAAGATTTATCTCCACTCTGCATGATGAAAACAATAAGGGGGACAAGCCCAATTGATATGTTAAAAGAGTTAGAAAGAACACTGTTTGTAGTAGCCCAATAAGCAGGAGCAATCTGAATATCAGATGGGCGGTGATTTCAAATGGCTGCCATTGAACTAATTTGCAATATTCTCTGAACCACATTTGATCTAGTTCTACTGACAAAAAAACCTTTTCTAATTATAAGAATTCAAAATGACCCCACTTAGTAGGCAGCCTTCCCCCCCCCCCCCCGTAGTATGCTAGTAAGTATCTTAGTAGCCGACGTCAGTTATTTGTTGGTCACAATACTGTTATGATGTCTCGGGACGTCTAGGTCAGAAATACCTTTCAAAACAACACCAAATAAACGAGCCTTGTGCACCCCCAAAAAGGATCTGAATTTATATAACAAAACAGATTTAATGATTTAATTTCAGATTGGATCAAGAATTTGGTATGTCCAAAGTCATTCTCTTTACAATTCAACATTAAACTTATCAATTCTAAATCTTACTTAGAGGTTCACTCTGACCGGTCACATGCCACAACTCAAAGTAGCGTATGCAGTTCCCAACGTGATATCGTCCTCCCTCACAGCGAACTGAGACTCCAAAAATGACAGATGCCAAACGTGCATCACGCTTTAAAATCTTAGTAATATATTCCCATGGGAGGACTCTCCAGTCCTGAAGGAATTTTGGGCCCGCCAGTTCCAGAGACAAGGTTAAAAAAAAGTCAATCGACGACAATAAAAGTCCACCAGTATACAGTCCAAGATAATCACCCCGATGTCTATCTGTCCACAATTTGAAATCTATTTTGATTCCCAAGCACTTTGGCTGCAAGACGACAGTAGAATAATTAACCGCAACTCTGCTCAAATGGAATATACATCCTGGCACAGGTACTTTACAGGGTTGCTCCTCAATGCAGCGTAAAACTAGCTATGACTTTTAGCTACTTGGGATGCTGGCAGAGAGTCCATACTCAAATCTCCAGTATCTATTGACTAGTTCAAAAAGTTCCCAAGTATTAAAATAGACATTACCACGATCATGCATAAACATAACCTTGCTCTAGCTGTCCAATTGGATATCACATAAATTATAATCTGAATTACTACCATTTCCCATGATTTAACTATGGGAGGGAATTCCCAGAACTGCAAGTTGGGATCTTAAGCATAAAACCAAAAAATGTGACTCAGTTAAATAAGGTTACATTCTTGGGGCATTGCCCCGTTTCATTATTGTGCAATCTATCTAACAGGTGAAATTTTGCACAAAACTCTAGGGAGATTACCCTTTCTATCTTTTATAGTAAAACAAAGTACTTTTCCCATGAGAAATCCTTTCTCAAATAAAAATTGAAAAAATAATATTGAATCAAAATGTGAGGGTAATATAACATCCTCCCCCTTAAAAAAAGAAATTGAAAGAAATGAAAATTTTCCAAAATCTGGCTTTACCCTGTACACCAGTTTGTGGTTAAATTTTACAACAGTTTTACACAAGGCACTTTACATTTTTATAATGTTCTTGCATGCTGCTGCTTCAGTCATATTACAAGTTGTAATACTAAATTTCTCAACTAAAATTTAGGCAGCTCTGAGACAAGGATCGCCAAGAATTTCTTTTCTTTGATATGTCTTAGTCCAGATGAATTATTGTAGAGTTAAAACTCCCCTGACAATGTCTCTGATTTCATTTTCATCTTGTGGATGAAGTCAACGGATTGCGATCCGTGTACACTAGAACTGGGTTGCACTGTTGTACGCAAGTACACTTCAAATTTTGCAATGACAATAGCAATGACAAGACATTCTTCTCAAATTGTTGCGTAGTTTTCTGATGTTGGTCAAACTTATAGAGTAAGAAATACAGGATTGTCTCATCATTTTCATTGCTTGCATGAGAACCTCACCACAGCCTACATCATGGCATCAACTGCCAACTGAATTGTTTCTGAAAGTCCGGGCGCGCATCAAAAACTGGACGGCATCATCAAAATAGATTGAGTTTCTCAAACGCGTTGTGCATTGCTTGACACACAAATTTTGCATTTTCTTTCAGAAATGGTTTGTCGAGGACACCGCCAATTTCTGAGCAAATTTGGACAGTATTTTTCTGTAATACCCGACATACCTAAGAATCTCATGAGATCTCTTTGCTCTGTGGTGGGGGGAATTTCTCATATGCTTAAACTTTTGCAGTGATTGGCCGAATTTGCCCTTGTCCTACAACTTGCCCTAAGTATGTGACACGTGACATTTGCATGGCAAAATTCAATTTTCACCAGTTTACAGTAAAACTGCTTGAGATAAGTTCTCAAACAATTGATGGAGATGTTCATGGGTTGCCCATTTTTCACTGTCCAAGGAGATCATCCAACATAGGCTTCCAACCAATTTTTTTCTATGGTCCGCAATACTCTGTTCACTAATCTCTGCAATGTTGCGGCGGAATTCAAATTTTGAGACCAATGCCATTCTTTAGTATTGGTCTAGGCCATCGGGCGTACAAAAGGGAAATTTCTTTGGCACGGTTGGTCAGTAGGGGAATTGCCCATTACCCCTTCAACAAATCAAATTGGCTAACCAAATTTGGGCATTTCCAACTCTATCTATTCAATCATTCATCGTGGGATCGGATATGAGTCGGTTTGGGAACGGATTTGACTTTGTTTGAAAATCTGTGACAAAACGGAATGACCCATCAGGTTTGGGAACCGGAATACATGGGGAGCTCCATTATTATGCTTGCCTCGAAGTCCATGTCTAACAGGTTATGGTTTTCACTATTCCTGAATAGTTGCAAATTGATTGGATTCACTCTATAAGGATGTTGCTGTATCGACAGATTCACCACATCAATGTTATGAGTATGACATTGTGTCTCAATGGGTAAATCAGGAAAATGCTTCGCCACTCTATGAAAGCTTTCAATTCCCTTGTTGACCTTGTGGGAGGGTTAGCTAGTTTCTTGGTCTAAATTGGCAAAGTATGTCAGAATTTGCAATTGATCACCATAATACCTTTCTGGTTACTAGTGCTGTGCTGGTTATTGGGTAATGATTGTGGATTACAGTAGCACTGGATACTATGCACAAGACTGCAGGCCCGAATTATATCACCTCTGTCTTATACTCTTTGAGCGATATTGAGTTGACATAACTGTCGACTTTTACGTCTACTTGGTGTTTTAATCACATATATATTCATGGTCTCCCCACTTTGTTTCAATCTACGATATGGTCCAGAATATTAGGCTTGCAAAGGATGCCCTTGTATTGGAACAAGTGCCAGAACTTTGTCACCTGGTTTGAATACTCTGTTTCTGGTATCTTGGTCATACCATGTTTTCATTTTTGCCTGCTTGTTTGAGATTTTGTGGCAATTTCGGTGGTCTTTGGAGCCGTGTCTGAAATTGAGATGCAATAGTTTCTAACCAAATTCCCATCAGGATTCCACACCAAACCACCGTGTCTTCCAGTAGGCAGTTCAAATGGTCTCCCTCCCCTGTGACCAAAACACCAACTCAAATGGACTAACTTCTACTGATCTTGTAAATGCTTCCTGGTAGCAAATAAAGGAGTGAACTCCCTTCATCCCAATCCCCTTAAATTCAAACATAGGTTTTGATCATTGTTTTCAATGTTGGTGGTACCTTTCTAGGGCCCTGGGATTCGGGGTGTATGTGCAACAACTGTACTGGGAAAATTCCAACTGGTCCATCAATTTTGGAACAAAAAACGTGACATGAAATTTGATCCTTCGAATCAGACTGACTGAATTCATTGGAAGGCCTACTAGGGTGAAAAACTTTGTTAGCTAGAGCTTTCACTATATTCTGTGCCCTAATATTTCTAAGGGTATATAGCCCTCAGGGAATCTTGTGGAAGCACACTGATGGTCAGTAACTACTGATTTCCTGACTAGCCTTTGACGTGGTCCTTACACAATCTCTTTTAACACCCTACTTAAATGGCTCATCAAAATTGCTGGTATTGGTGGCAAGGTAGCAGTAGGAATTTTCTGATTGGGCATGCCACCATTTGACATGCGTCACAAGTCTTACAATACCAGACACATATTTCTGAGTGCAGGCCACACAAATGGACTCCTAATTCGTCAGGCGTTTTCTCCCACAACTAAGGTCTCTGCATGGGATAGCATGGCTTATGACTATCACTCCCTATTGTATTCCTTTGGCACTACAAGTTGATGCAAACAACCTTTCATCTTAATCTAAGTGCATCAGGTGCGCCATTTCTCATGAGGGCACCATTTTGTTTGTGAAACTTATAACAGGATTTGCTCGGCTCCTATTGCGTCAATGCGCCCTCTCACCTAATTCCTAAGTGCGGGGGGGTTCACCCAAAAAAAAAACACATCTGTGCTCATGTACCGCTTGTCAGGGCTTAAAAGGGTCTCCGTTTCACGTCCCTAACTCGATCATGCTCAGCGGTGGATTTTCAGTGGTACCAGCTTGCAACTTTGTTTGTGCTCAGGGGGCTGGATTTTCAGGACTTGGGAATTTGTCTCTTCTGAAGAGGGAAGATGACCCCAAATTCCTCTAACTTGAGTAGGAAAAGTATCCTCTAAATTGGGACCAAGTCATCCTCGACGCCCTTCCTATATTATGAGTATGTTGTCATCACTGCTCACAGTTTTCCGGGTGAGGCTTTTTTGTCCTTGCCTAGTTTACTGCACATGCTGGGAAATGTATGTTCCTCATAACATTTCCCACTGTAAGGGACCTGGGAAACTAGGGGATGGGGGTACTTTCCACACCTGCAAATCATCCCTAACAAATGGATACCACTTTACGGGAGTTCTTGTCGAACACCAATTGTGAAGTTCCAGCAACCAAGTCTGATTCAATATGCATTTTGAAGAGGGACACTAATACCTATCCATACCTATCCCCTAAATCAATGCACTAGTTCCTGTGGAACTATCAAATCAAATGAAGTGCATCTTCCATTAATGGACGTGTGGCTATTCTTGGTTTTTGAACAGAAGAATGAAACATTTGACCTAAAGTAACTGTCAAACCCTATTGGTTTTTTTTGAACTCACTTTGGCTCTCCATTTTGGGTAGTGGATAAGCCATGTATCTCCAACCACGTGGTGGACCTTGTAGTGTCCTGGTTCTTACGTGATGCTGTGAACTGGATTGGGTCCAGTCCATGCTGTGATAGCACCCTACGCTCTTAATCCACTTTTTCATGGGAACCTGGACTGGGGATTTCCCTCCTGAGGCTACCATGAGGACGCTTTGTGAGAACCCGACTTCTATTGTTGTATTTGTTGTACAGTCGCGGATCCCGGAGGGGGCGGGGGGCGGCCGCCTCCTGTAATTCTGCAAATTCTTGCAAAATCAGCCATTTTGGATCGCAAGTCAGCATTCAGGCCCAACGGTAATTTGACTCGCCGTTTCAAATCCTGGATCCGCCACTGTTGTACCTAGTAAATTCTGGGCTATGCATATAGTATGACTTGTTGTGCAGTCAAAGCATAGTCGCGGGCTTTATGGCTGCTTTCACGCAACCTGTCACTTTTGTTTTTCAGTCCAGAGGGTTTTGGATATCTGGGTGTAGACACTGTTTGAACTCTTCAACCAACACAACTCCCTAAGTTGACCAAACTTTTGCCCAACTGTTTGAGAGAAGCCAGCGATCAAAACATTTGTCCTTTACACGGGCAAATTCAACCTGGGTCTGGTCATCCTTTCTGACAAGGACCTGAACGTTTGGTATATATGACTCTGCCAACAATTCATATGCTTGAGACTGCACTTTAACCTCGTCATAATCACTAATGACATGGCCGAATAATTTCTCGGGCTTTACATGAACAATGAGCTGTAGCAAAAAGGGTCCAAGGATCTCCTTGCGCCATTTCAAGCTATTGGCAATTCTCAAGGGTAAGAAGTATTTGTTCACTTCTTGTTCTTGAACTTTTGGAAAACCAAGAGAAGAATTATTTTTGCCGCATCAAAACCAAAGGGCTTGGAAGAGCCTGATGAGCTAGCCTGTTGCTTCAATTTTTTCTACACTAACTGAGCTTCAAGCCTTTTTGTTTTTTGTTTCATCTCATTTTGCAATTTTAGCTGTTTCCAATCTTTTTCCTTCTTCAATTTGGCACTCTATCTCTTTTTGTTCATTTATTTTGCATTGGTTGATTCCAATTCCTTTTCCTTTTGTTGCATTGCAACTTGCTTTCTCTAGTCAAGGTCATTTCTTTCTGATTACTGTTCTATTTCCATTTCATCAATATCTATTTCTATATAATTCCTTTGAATCTCAGCTCTTTAGTTTGAATTATCACTTTCACCTTGTTCCTGAAAAGCCTGAATCCTTTCCGAATATGATTCCTCCCAAACATCTTCCTGGACTAGGTTTTAATCAGGTTGTTCTTTTAACTGTTTGTCTCATAGCTATTTAGTTCAAGTCCAAATGCTTGGCTAGTGTCATAACTCAGGTGTTCTTAGCTCATCAAACTTATCCCAAGTTATTTCCCCTTGACTCTTCGGATTTAAAAACCCATTGTTTGACTGTAACTAGACACCGTATAATAAGGACTGACTTGAACCAAACTCAAAAGTAGTAATGTATATCACACAAATTTGTATGCCCAAAATTGTGACAATGTTACAATTTTATTCACACTTTTATGTGTGTGTTTAAATTTGAACAATCCGGCTCAACGTTATCTTCAATTTACTTTCCCAGACGACGAGCCCCCAAATTCTGTATGACGTCTCGTGGACGTCTAAGTCCAGAAAATACCTGTCAAACGCCAACAAATAACGAGCCATTGTGCACAATGATCTGAAGTTGATAGAAAAACAGATTTTGATGATTTTAATATTGGATCAAGAATTTGGATGTCCAAACAATTTAGCTATACAATTCAAAATTAATTATCAGTCTAAATCTGTACTATCAGAGTTCAGTTATGTCTCCACTACTAGTTATGAGTTGCGTTTTCAACGTTGATTATGTCCCACAGCGAACTGAGACTCCAAAATGACAAATGCAAAAGGCACGCTTGAAATCTCACAGTAGCTAGTAAACATTATTTCATGGGAAGTCTTATCAGTCTGAATTTTAATTGTCCAAACAGTTCAAGCGGCAAGGTAAAAAAAAGTCCCTCGGACGAAACTAATATTCACGTATAATCAGTCCACTGATAATCACCACGATTTCTATTGTCCACAATTTGGATCTTATTTGTTTCACAGGCACTTTGGCTACAAAGAGAAAGTAGCAATAATACAGCGACTTGTCACATGGCATATAATCCTGGCACTAGGTACTTTAAAGCTCTGCATCACTCAAGTGCAGAGTAAAACTAAGCTGACCTTCTATACTGGTGGGATGCTGGCAGAGAGTCATTACTACTACCAAAATCTCCATTATATAGTGACCACTTCACAAAGTTCCCAAGTCGTAAAATAGACATTACCACGCATCCTGCATGTAAACATAACCGCATAGCTGAACACTTGGGAATTCACATAATTATATCATCTGAAGGACATCAATTCAATATATAACTCTATGGGGGAATCCACAAGAACATTCAATGTTTTCATCTTAAAAAAGAAGAAACAAGTTGACCAGACGAAGTTTACATATTGTGGAACTTCCAATTTCACGTATTGTGCATATGATCCTTTCTATCTAACAGGTGCATTGTGCACGTAACAAACTCTATGATATTCCCTTTTCTCCTTTATAGTAAACAAAGTACTTGTCCTCGTGAGAAATCTTTTTGCTCAAATTAAAATTGAGAAAATAATAGTTTAATCAAAAATTTTGAGCAGGTAATGAACACTACATATAAGTTTGAAGTCTACTTAAATTTATTTAAGTTATTTTGAAATTGTGTAATCATGATGTTATAGTGCATTGGGTGTTTAACATTGGGGAATTTTATCTATTGTATCTAGATTTGTCGTATTGCGACTGATTAATAGCTCCTGTCATGTGGAAGTGAAGCGCGCCTAGAGGCCTCTGCGTTAGGCGCTATATCAAAGTTTGTGGATTCTTCTTATATAATAGGGTTTTAACAGTTAATTTCGCACTTGTGCATATTGATTTAGACCAAAACAGGCAACTGGAATTCGTCACGGAAAATCTGAAGCGCTAAAAGCTCCCAAACAATGATTATTCGGTAATATATCCACTTTTGTGCTCCACTGATTTCAACCTTGTGATTTTCGTCCAATTGCTCGTCGAATTCGTCCGTAAATATCAAGACCGGCGTATTTAAAAGCAAATTCGTCGTTTTTCATTGATGTTCATGATTGTTTCCTTCAATTAGATTATGTATGAGGCCTATCTTAACATAACGTTAAAATATAGATTCTCTTGGGGAATGGTTTCCTGTCCCTGTTTTTTGTTTTTTGGTTTGTTTTTTGTCTCCAATGTCTTTTCGCTTGCGTGTGTTCGTTTGTGGTGTCCAATGTTTATCTTTTAAAACATGCTAATTTCTGCCCATGTCTTGTTGAACTTGATTTTTAAGATTTTTGACTATTTTGGCGTTTATCTGTTGATCAATGGCAGGGTTCAACATCCCTTCATAAATATAACCCTACCGCCTTATACCCTGTATCCCACACCCACATGATATGTGTTCCTCAAATCAATCAGGTGCACGCCCACCCGCATCCCTTCCTTATCGGCGGTATTTTTGCAGTTATATTAATTTAGATTTTGGTCTTCAAGGTGGGTACTACTGATCATGAAATCAACACGTTTATTCCGTTTTACTGAACACCCTGAACGAAGATGAAAGACAATTCTTAAAATCACTCTGCAAAGACTAATCGCTATTTCTATTCAGTAATCATCGCCAGGCGGGACAAATTATCCAACGGAATTGACGAATATCAATGACACAAAGTTTTGAAATTAATGTCCAAAAGTTACATCATTACAGAAAATGAATACAATGGTTTTGTGTTCTCGCTATTCACATTTTCAGGACGATTCCCAATGTTCCTTTTTATTAAATCAATAACCCAAGTGCGAATTGTACTGGAAACTATATTATTATTATTATTTGACACTGTCAATACGTTGTCATAAAGTGAGGGCATTGAGTTCACCTATTTCTGGATTGCCATCCCTCTGTACATCCTTTATGCACCACTTCCGAACCATCTATATAACTCAAGTCTTTGTCACCTCGAGGAATGTGGTACATTGCCGTAGTTGGTTCGACCTAGCTTCCAGTCTCAATTAATAGGATCAAGTAGACTAGGGTGTAGACAGAATGACAGCAGAAGTAGCCCAAAAGAGATATTCCGGACTTTGAATATAGGCTCCACTGGCAAATGAAAAAGTTTAAGAACCTCGAGTACTGAATGGGATCCTTGAACCAATCTGGCCTAAAAACGAAGATGGGTAGTGGAAAAGGGGGTCACCAAGCCCTGTAACTAAAAGACCAAGCCTAAGGCCAAAAGTCTCATGTGGCAACAGTTAGCTGAAACATTAAAGCTGATTTTTGGTTTTAAACCAAGCTCATTTTCTGGCCATTCCTCTATGCGTTGCTATTCTGTGATATTAGCTTTGTAGCTAGTTATAAATCCTTATTCCAATTCCCACTGTCCTTAGGTTTATTTCAGAATGGCAACGTTTCAATAAAGAGAATAGTAAATCCAATTACATAAAATCAAGTTGAGAAGTTTTGCCACAATTGATTAACAAACCCCAATCAAGACACAGAAATCTCAATGTTAAAGGAACCTCGCCTATAAGAATAAAACGTCCATGTAATAAATCTTGCAAATTTACTAAGAAAGTTTCTTGGGCTGAAAAAAACCTATGCATTTTACGAAATCAAAAATGAAAACAGCTCAATGCTTCAGTTTGTTATTCTTTGTCCTACACACACTTGGATCTTTATCAACCTGGCTGTATATGACCTATACGAAGTTTGGAATCCCCAAGTTGGAGCCTATCTCTATCGTAAATAAAACCAAATATCAATGTATGATAACTAACCAAATCTGAACACCGAGCTTTCACATAACGTAGCACGTTGTTTAGAAGACATTAGACATTTTTATTCACACCTCTCTCCATTATTATACAATAATGACAATCCAATAACATAATCGATTATATAGTGTTTTATAACAAAGAAGAAAGATATACAAGTGTATATGCAGTATACAATAATAATACATATACATCCAAATTTTATTAAAGTTAGATTTGGTCATGTAACACAACATATCGAACGTCACAATACTCGGTAACTAATATACTAGTATGGAGGGAAGGATGTGGGTGGGAGAGCCATTACGATCAAATGACCTTTAAGATTGACCCCACTCAGTAGAATGGGAACTATTGTGGGGCCATCAAAGGCCGGGACAACAAAAGAGTTGTCATTAAAGAAAGGTGACGATTCTTTAAGGTGAACCCATGCTTGATGTGGACATCACATTCGAAACAATGCTTCACTCCTGAGATATGTAATTTTATGGTCCATGCACTGGGAAAGGAATCTCTCTCTCTCTCTCCTTCGGTGATACAATCCTTAAGTGGGTCTGATATCATGATGATATTCTGATGTTTTGCTAAGGAGATGAATATGAGCGAGTTTACTTCCTAAGTCATATAAATTTTTGGTATCCGACTTTGAAGTTCATACATTAAGTGGTCTAAACCAGAAATTAACTGTTTGGACTTAAAATCACAAAGAGTCCATATAAAATGCTATAGCAAACCATGTGATGCATACCAGTATCTTTTCAGTGACTTGTACAACCCAAATTTATGATTATAGGTACAAAATTAAAGGTGGGTGACCCAATGGACAACCTCGTCCCCACTTTACACCATCAAAATCGAGATTTGGTATCAGAAGAAAGTTCATATTTTTCCACAGATATAGAAAAATCTGTGTATTTTTCTCATTACCCCAGTGAATTATTTAAAGTCCAGGAAATGTTTCATTTGATATATGAACAAAAACGTCTCCAAAATCGTCGACCACATAATTATACACAGTCTCCTATGGGCCAGTATAGTACATATTTATGCTTTTACTATCCAAACGGCTTGACCGATTTAACACAAAATTTTAAATAACAGTTTTTTAAATGAAAATCGAACCATGATCGTTTCACCCATGTTTATTTAATTCTCTTACTTCTAAACATTTAGCAAGAGGTTACATAATGAATCAAAAGTGCTAATGCTTGGTGGAGATTTCAGATAAATTCCGAAATGTTCGTGCGGATATTTCACAAAATTTAACATAAATACCTTTGTGTTATTCATAAATTACTATTCACAAAGTATTGATGTAAAGACATGCCAAACCTGTGTGCAATTGTTCATTTTGCCACTATGTTTGTACTAAGACACACTCAAACCTAGAAGTTTATCTCCTCAGACCAAAGTTTAACAATCATTATAACACAAATGTATTTTGTCTTGATAGTCCAAATAAAGAATGCTACTCTAATGTCAGAACATATGCCCCGTATCTTCTAATCTGATGGATTTATTAGCTCTCAATGAAAAAACAATAAAATGGAAATATCACATAATATTCAGTGCTGAATTTCTCCAACACAACACTTCGTTTTAAACAAGTCCCAAATACATTGTTCTTATACATGTCCATTTCGAAACAGGCTCATTAGCATTTCAATATGAGATTCATCATTCATAAGTGAAGTTAGGCTTATTATCAGTGTGGCCATTTTGAAATCTAAGATGGTAGGAATATTGACATTGATCTAAACAAATGTCCTAATACATTAAGAGTGCTTAGAATCTTACTGGACTTTATTTGACCAAAGCGTTGAGATTGGATCACTAACCCTTCAAGAGGTATATTTCATAATTGGGAAAAACTCCAAATAATAGTTCATTAGCGGCCATTTTGAAATCAGACGCCATCTTGAAATTCAAGATTTTTGCTATGTGTTACTTCTGCAATGTCAGCAGTACGTTTTCTGAACTCCTCAGCATTACCAATGTTGGAATATCTTTAAAATGGTTGTTTTCATCATTCTTAACTCAAGTTACGCTTAAATATGGATTTCAGTGGCGGCCATTTTAAAATCTAAGATGGAAGCCATATTGATATTAACCTAAATCAATAGCTATATACATATGCATCATTTTAAATCTTACTGGACCTTATTTGGTCAAAAAATAGTGGAATTGTGGCGTATAATTGGGTAAAACTATAGAGGGCGCTGTAGGCCAATAGGGGTCACTCCATTTTTGGCACTTTATCAGAAATTGTTCGGGGGCTCAATATGTATAAGCATACCAAGTTTCATGTTTTTAGGAAAAGTGCACAATACTGCTTATGTATTTTGTGCTCAGGGACTGGGCTAATAGACACACGGTAGAATAGGTGAAAATTGAATTTTTCGCCAAAAAAAAAAGAACATCCGACACACACACACACACACACACATATCGTTTTAGGGCTGTAGTCATGTTTTTGAGTCAGTAAAATGGGGAAAATGTTCATTTTCTATCCTATATCCAGTATTTTCCTTGACTTCTGACTTCATAGTGGCATCCTAATGGGAATGTGTGTACTTATTTGATAGCAATGCAAAGAAGAAACTCCAAGCTATCCTGCGGTACAAAACTTATGGGAATCGGATGTTCAATTGGGAAAATCAAAGATGGGTGTAGTAACCACCCCCTCTGGTATGCGAGGGTTAAATCTCGTGAACCTTTTCGTTTCCATGCTACAACAATTTTAAATTTGAGGGGGGTCACCTCAAAAACATGCACCGGTGTGAAATTCAATATTCAGAGGGCTATAAGTAAAGAACTACACCCCTCAGATCCTTCAAACTTGGCATTCTGGATAACCTTTTGCAGCAGATTGCAAATATGTGAACAGAAAAAATGCACCTTGCCCCAATTTAAAGTTACAGGAGGTCAAAAATGGCTTAAAACCATTCGGACCATACTTTGGGGGGGGGGGCCATAAGTCAGAAAGTAAAAGTGATATAACTTCCAAATTTGGGCTGGTGATAGCTAATCTTAAACAGTACCCTTATGTACAATCGTATACTTATATCAGCTTCATTGGAAGAGATATAGCTGTTACAAAAAGTAAAAAGTTCAATTTGACCTTGACTTGGCCCCCCTAAAAACCAATGTCAGATATTCTGCACCAAATTCTGCTTGAAATATGTTTGAGGGGGGTCCTTGCTTAATATTTTTGCAAAGTTTCATTGTAGTGTCTAAGTGTCTTCTATAAGTAACTGGTCTTCAAAAAGCCCTACTTCATGTAATTCAGTTTGAAAGATTTCCCATTGAAACACACAGTAAACCTGAACTTTACAAACTGGGTATTAACGTGCACAGTTCACTCTTTACTATATAATTCAATTAGGATAATTAAAGTATTATAAATTCCTTACCAAACAAGACACCAAGCTGAAATTTGGTCCATACCTAGATCAGGTGCTAATAAGGTGATAATATTGATTTCGATTTCATTGTTAGAGTTCTTCAAGGTCAAACTTGGATTCAAAGTCTTAAAACTGCACTTGGATACCCAGGTTGCAAAGTTCAGAATTCTGTGTACATTTCAATGGGAATT
>JAMKCH010065303.1:0-10934 GCA_023653785.1 Ophioderma brevispina | reverse complement strand
CTAAGGGGGGGGTTTCCTAGGGACCCAATCTAATTTTCTCATTCAACGGGCGAGAATTTTAGTAATTTTTTTTGGAAAGAAGGGCAAAAAATCGTAAGTTTTGCACAATTACAAAAAAATTAGAGTTCGAAAATCTTTTACACGAGTGAGAAATCGCCGAAAAACAAATCTTGGGGACTATGGAACCCCCCCCCTTAGCAACTTACGTGTTAACTTCCTTGATACCACAGAAAAAGTTATCGGTGCTCCCGGACTAGATCCGGTCCACTCACGCACGCGACAGAATCCGGCAGGATGACCCTCAATTCCATCAATGTTAAGCTGCCCTATACACACCCGCACGCGCTTTGCAATTTGCTCTGGAAAATTCATCGATTTACCGTTGTACCCATGCCAAAGGTAATCCTTAGCTTTTCACGACGTTCTAACTACTATTCTGGAATCCCAGAATCGCTAGAGCAGGTAAACTATGTGTGTTTTGCCGATTCTGAGTATTGTTCACGTAAATTCTGATTCATGACCACTGCTTTGACATTTCTGTTGCGCATGTGGTTGCACATAAGTGGCCGAATAAATCGGTCCCCTTGATTAAAAATCCACCCCATGTTAGCGCAGAACTGCCTCTACATTACTGCTTACCTTTTCCTACTGGTTTTTGGCTCCGATAACCAGTTCTTTTTCACTATTCGCTCTGTTTGTGGAACATCATTTCGACTGTTTTTTCATTTTCATGTATTTCGTAAAAGATAAACACGGGAAGTTGAAAAAGCAGAATCCCGAATGAAATGTAATTTCAATCGCAATCGCGGCAAAGTATGAAAATGCGAAATCCACCCCTAATGAAAGGGCGATACTGTAGTTTCAATGTAAGTCCCCATTAATGTGGTAAGAGCCTGGTGCAGTGTGTTTGTGCAATAGTTCAGGTTAGCGTGGGATTGTTATACGTGGGCGGGTGTGCAGAAGGTCGCCCTTAGTGTTTACAACGATGACACTACCCTCCCTCCGCGTGACGGCAACTCTTCCGCACTAAGTTACCACGCTTGTATAGCCTGGGCCTGCCGCGCCGTGGGATACCATTACGGCCCCACAGCCAACGGTAGTCATCGGGCCCTCTGCGTAGCCGTGGTACGTGGACTGTTGAGCCATATAGCCGTAGGCCCCATGGCTCACGGCTCATGGGTACCACGGCTCCACGAACGAGCTCCCGTGCGGGGTAAGGCCGTGCTCATGAGCCCTGAGCCTACGGCTCACCCGGGCCGTACTCTGGCGCGGCTATAATAAAAAAACGGCTCACCTACGGCTTCTCGCGGAGCCGGTGCAGACCATGTGGGCTGGGCGGGGGGGTGGGGGCGGGGGTACCCCGTTTAGCCCGTACGGGGTCCGCCTAGCCATGAGCGGTCCGTTGCATGAGCCTTGTCGCCCGTGCAGACCCGTGTAGCCCCCCCCGTAACGGGGTCACACATAGCCGTGAGGCCGTACTAACCCTAGGGCCGTGCATGGCCGTCTAAAACCTCGAAATACACGCAATGCCTTATAACCATGACTGCCTTTGGCTATACCTAGCCAAATGGCAGCCATGGATAACGGCGAATGTACGGCTTGCCTCATAGATAAGTAATAAAGGGGGGGGGGGGGGGTGTATTTTACACCCATTACAATCTTGTAGGGGTAGTTACTGAATTATTTTCTGTCTGGTTTTCCCATACAGACACCTCAGGCAAACCGCCTGGACCAAGACCCCAGAAGCAAGACCTGACTCTGCAGAAGAGAGACCCCAGTCGTGCTCAACTTACAACAGTTCAGCAAGCAAGATTACCCGCACGACGAATGCAATCATGTGGCCGGCCGTGTAACCAGTTGAACCTTTGCGTTGGACAACTCCTGGCAAGAGGACAGTGGAATGACTCGGAGAAGGAGCGTGAACAACGCAGGGAGGCAGCAGGAGCCCGTAAGCGAACCAGAGCCTTGAAGTCTCCTACTTGCGGGAGCACACTCGTAGAACTCGCCTGTATGCCTGAGCGGGAGTCGGAGCCGGCCGTAATCGCCGATAACGCCGACTGATGACAAACCATCCCGGCACCTACTACAGAGCGTTCCAGGCCCCTGCCACCAGGGATCTCCGAATGACAGTCGATCCCGCCGATCTCGCTCAAAGCGCGACAGACTAGCAGCAGCCGTCGGAGCGTACCATGTTCCCGTTCTTGGCCGCTCACGAGAGGCTCTCGACATCACGGGGCAATATTCTTTCAACGGGTAATCACCGTAAGGCCACTCTACACTTAGCGGCAGCAGTTCCAGGCCTCCAAGCAGAAACCATGGAGGTCTTCACCCTTCACGGTGAATCACCATGGTATCCTTGCAGCACTCGCCGGGTACGCCACGTCATGCCACATCCATCGCAACAGCCAGATAGTGGTTCCTTTAAGCTTCCAGAACTCACGAGGAATTAGAGCCGCATGAACCTCTCCGGTATGCTGATTTCAGTTCACAGCAACGGGGACCATGGTCTCTCCGCCAGACACCTGCCTTCGTCTCCAAGAGGCCGCTACTCCGCGGCCGCTTCCTCTCGCAGCTTGCTGCAGGGACAACGCTTGCAGTTTCATTTTTTCTCCGCAGTGATTCACTCTTGGACTCGCCTCTCTTCCGTGCGCAACCCTCGAAGCCACCCACACGGAACCATTCCGTAGGAAGACTCCTGCTGTATCTTCTATCAACAGGCAGCCCAGTGAACTCCCAGTATCTTCAAAAAAAAATAGATGCGCCCAGCTTTCACCTACATTTTGCTGCTGACTAGTCTCCATCCAGCTGTTTGATCGCCGTCCATAAGATCCCATCCAACTGCCGCCTTCACTTGGTGCAACTGCCTTCATGAATTCTTCGACAGCTTCTCCGCCCCATCCACGCCAGGTCTTCGCTCCACAACACGAGTTTCCAGCCACCTGGGGCAAGACCTATAACGTTAGCCCAACGAGGGAGACCGTACCTCTCACAGCCGCAAGACCAAGCCTACCCGACGGTGGAGGGGATCTCACGCTGTAAATCGGCTTTTTTTCGTGCTTCGGGAGAGCGAGTTCTCTCCAGCGCATTTAGGGGCCTCCAGGCCTTACCATCGTCTTATCACGTTCCTCAACTCAGCGCCGATCCACATCATCCTACCCTGTTTATGGACCGCTCAGTCGCTCCCAAGAAGGCTGGACTAAGCAGCGCTGCTCCAACTCCACACCTCGCTGGAACTCCACAGTCTTCTACATCATAGGACCTCGGTCCTCCGGAACTCCCCGACCTCCTGCATGAGTCGAAAAAGGGGAACTGGAGGCAGGGATTATTCTCCTGGCCGTTTCACGCTCCTTCTCAGTGCACCCATCTGATCCGACAAGGGACGTCATACACCCTGTGCTTTCCTCCTCCATTAGCGATGTTTCCTGAGTTCCGCCTGGGTCTCCACCTCTAGAACCACAAGGCTACTGCTGACTACACCTTCATGTGGCATCACCAGTCCTTGTTCCTGATACTGTCCAGATCACATTTGAACCTACATAAACCGACAGGGGGAACTTGCAGCCCGTCGCGATGCCTTGCAGACCCCAGCTCCTATTATAGTGCAGTCGCATGGCCATCTCCCTCCAAGCTTTTCACCTTTCAGGAGCAGAGAGTACGCCTCCAGATCTCCAGCATTCTCATAAAGGATCAAGCCCCTAAAGGCCGATGAAGCCCAAGGACCATCCTCGAGCGTAAACTTCACCTACAAATCTGCAACGTTTTCCCGACAAGACCCGCAGCCCACTCATAGACCATAGACCTGTTGTCTGATGGGAACACCAGCTTCCGACTTGCCGCTATCAAGACGCGACCCTGGCATCCTTCATCAGCAGACGCAGGGTGAGCAGAGGGAAAGGAGGATCGCGTACCCATTTCCGCCGTTCGCACGACACCTCTAGTTCTGCTAGGATCGCCATTTAAAGAACCGCAGAGTCGTTCGGATCGCGGCAAAGCCGTCTCATCAACGTTTTGGTTCCGCAAGACCGTCTCCTCTCCCCATAGAAAACGCTGGGTTGGCTACACAGGCAGGGCAGCTTTCCCACAGCCTTTGCTGCATAGGCAAGGTGCCTTCTGCAAGACCTCAGGCCACTTATAGGCGAATTTTCCACAAGTCTGCCGAGCTCTTTAAAACATCAGTGTGTGCCGTCGATTCAAGCCCTGACACAGAACCTGCAAGATTGGCTCCGAGTCGCTCCGCTAGACACATTCCAGCTCTTCACAGCTTATGGGGACAAGTGGGCTGTTCGCCCTCCCCGGCGTCCCCCTATTCCGTGTCGGGATCTCCTTTGGGCCTTTTTCGCTTTGGCTTAATGGCCCTTCAAAAGACCCCAGTCAGGCCCAGCTCACTTCAATTCAAGCCCTGACGCAGTACCTGCAAGATTGGCCCTGAGTCTGCTCCACTAGACCCATCCCATCTCTTCACATCTTAGTGGGTACAGGTGGGCTGTTCGCCATCCCAGGCGTCCCCCTACTCCTGTCAGGGATCTCCCTTTGGCCTTTTTTCGCCTTGGCTTATTGGCCCATCCAAAGACCCCAGTCAGGCCAGCTCCTAGTTCATCCAGCGGACAACCTTCCTCATCACCATGGGACGTATTTTCATTCTCTGACAACGGACTGTTCACCCACCTAGGCGTCTCCCTACTCCTGCTAAAGGATCTTCGTCATCACTACGGGCTCTAGATCCTTGTCCTCTCTCAGTCAGCGCTCTTTGCACCCGCTTAACGCACTTCGGCCTCCTCCTCGCGCCAGGTTCCTGACCATCCAGCAGAGCTTTTTGAAACTCTCGTCGATTCATCCTCCTTGGCCCTCAGCTTCGTCTGCTTCTCTTCGGATCGCGGAGCTTGGTGTTCTGTCCTTTCGGAAGCCGCCAAGCAGCCGCCAGATTGTCAACCTATTACCGACATCACTTGCCACACCCAGTCCTTACTTCGCGGACTCATGTATCCTCGCTGCTCTCTTCCTACGCTCTCTACAAGGGGCATCTATTGGCGAGGTCTTGGTAGCGACAGGGATCATCGGCACTTCCTTTCAAACTACTTTTGAAGAACTATGGCTGTAACACCTCCTCTGCACTAGCAGCGCTCCATGTCAACGTGGTCTTCAGTAACTACACAGCTGTACCATCTAGGTAAATGTGTTCTTACTCTCGCTAGTAGTCCTTGGAGGACCCTTTCTGGGACTTTTTACTGCCCTATCGGTTGTGTTATCACAGGCGACATATTTGCCTCAGTGCTGTCTCTCCTTCTCCAGTGACACTGATGCCTAGTTAAGCTTGGACAATGGTAGTATAAACCGAGCGCTGGTGATATCCCCTCTCTATCCGAGAGCGTTATCACCGAGCGCATGTATACTTAACCTTGTCCACGCTTACGACCCACCCGGGCCCATCCCCACAGAGCCATCACTGGGGATTAACAATTGATAGTTTCTGGAATTGAGGTCCTCCTGCCGGATTCTGGCGCGGCGCAGTGAGCGATCTAGGTAACCCAACCTTGAGAGTGCAGCACCATAACTTTTTCTGTTGGTATCAATGGAGTTAAGGTATGCCAGCTAACAATTGATGATGCATATGTTAATCTTGGACAAGGTAAGAGTAGACATTCGCTCTTCGTTTGATAGCATGGTTTTTTTCTATGTGTTAACGATTAATCAGTCAAGTTCAAAACAAGGTTTGGCGTTTTTCTTTAGTCACCCCCCTGTTTGTGCCCAATAACCTTCGAAACGTTCTCGTGTAGTGTCTACAACAACCAATCCCAGTTGAAATTGAGAGAATTTGGATCCTAAAAATCTCCTATGCCTCCTCCTCTTTAAACTCTTTAATTAATCCTTACGCATGTACATTCTATAGGCCATTAATGCAAGCTTGGAGAATGACCTTTAGGTTAAGCCTAGGCCTTAGGCATGAAACATTTGTAGGCCCTTAGTAAGAGGCAATTATTTCGTCTTTGTGATCAATCATTTAGAGTAGAGGGCTCCGTTCCATAGAATTGCTCTCCATCCGAGAGACTTCGCTCACAAGTACATATTTCGCTCGGGGGCCGAGATGAACTTCTCCCTTGCAGTAGATGCGAACATCTCCATGAGTAAAATATTTTTCCTACCTGCTGTTTCACAGAGAAGTGAGCAAACTTCTCTCCGACCCTCCATAGACTTTTTTATCCAGTACCAATTAACTTCCTTCCCCTCATCCCCCGTTTTCTTTTGTGCGACAAAATTGATTATCGAGTTCACACGACGACACTTCTCAAGTACCGCCTCACGCAAGCCAACCACTGACTTGTTGTCAAATTCCATGTTTATGTTATTACTATTTTTGTCAGGGGAGGCCTACATGATTAAACAACCGTCCAGTGAATAACAAAAAACCGTTTAACCGCGTAAACATAAAGGCGACACAAAGGCTATAACTTTTTTTAAAATAACAAATGAACTACGGCTTATATATAATTAATCACAATTTTCATCTTTCTTGTATGCACAACTCAAACAGCGCACAGCGCCACAGAAGATTACCGTAATTTACCTTATCTGCTAACACCTTAAACACTGCAAAACGGCCCCCTTTTTTAGTTTTTAATTAAATTTTAAAACACCATTTTCGAGTCTGAAAAATATAGGAAATCCCGTCTTTTCCGCGAGTGCAAAACCGTTCGAAAAATAAAGCTTAATTTTAACCTAAACACGCTCAAGACGTTTTAAGTAGTTTGGGATTATTACTCACATAAAAAGTTTATTATTCCACACGTATGGTAAAACTTTGCCGAAGAACTGGTACACTGACTTCGTCAACCATGAGTTACTACTAGTCACTATAAACATAGTTTTCGAAAATTAAGCTTAATTTAACCTAAACACGCTCAAACGTTTAGTGAGTTGGGATTATTACTCACAAAAAAGTTTATTGCCACCCAGTATGGGTAAAACTTTCCGACAAACTGTGTACTTCGGTCAAAACCATGCTAGTGACTATAGAAACTATAAACTTAGTTTACTATAATAACTCCATGGTCAAAACATGAAATTATTAGTTACTATAATAACTCCTAGTCAACTGTTGTTTGTTTTGCAGTTGGTGTTTTAAAGCGCAATGAAAGTTCATAGCTTGCGGTTTTAATACCAGTTTTCGGCACCTACAGCGCTTGGCTAAAGTACAATGCTGCTTACGATTAACGCACCCCGACGGGCGCAATTTCAGAAGAACACGCTTACGATTTTTTGAAATTTGTATCCAAAAAAACGGTGATCACAAGAGTATAAACCCCAAACTAGTCAAATAGCATTTCTATCAAAATTACACTTCTGTCATTGCCCTCCCTTTGGTGACGAGGGGTTAATAATAATTGCAATCGCATCACACAAAGAGAGTTTCCTTTTTCCTTGCCATACGGTCTTGCTGGAATGTGGGTTGCGTTATCTCGGACAATAATCATAACAAAATATAGTCAACTTTAAAAAATAACCAAATGACAAGCTTGGAGGATTTAATGTTTTATTAACAGAACCAGCTATATGTGGGATGGGATATTCATTTTATTTGTTATGGATCTTCATAATATTAGCAGCCGGGACACGAAGGCCCGTGACATGAAATAAAAATGCCTCTAAACGATTGTGTTATGGTTTTGATGTGCAACAAAACCTTAACGTATATGATATAATTGTGCCGAGTGTTAAGGGGGGAAACACATAAGGATTTTTGTAATATAATTAAATTCTGACTGTTTTTGTAAATAGCGTGATCACGTATAATCAAAGTATTGGTTCCCGTTAAAATAAAACCCCACAGTTTGGGTGTCTCGTTCCCCCGTTGTAAATAAAACCCCACAGTGGGGTGTCCCGTCCCCGTTGTGTTGCTAAACGGACACCAGGTTGTTGTCTCGCGTCTACACTTGTGCTGAAAAACATTGATATGCAGACATGAAAATTTGTTATATTAATATTAAAGGATGCATGTCGTGATTTCCAGCACCTTCTGTTTTATTATGTTCACTAGATATCCTTGAAAAAAAAGCTTATTCACAAAATTGAGTTGATTCAAATCTTGCTGGGTTTTGTGTAAGAGCAATGATTGTTTCCCACGCCCCATGAGGCCACTTACATACTGTAATTTATGTCTGTTTACTGACATAAAATACAAAAATTGCTAATTTCTCACAGATACGACCGAATTTGCAAGTAAGGAATAAGAGGATGTAGGCACACATGGATTTACTAAGGCTAACGGTTTCAACATGAGATAAATAAATCTCCGACTTGTTAGGTTATTCGGGGGGGACGAGGTTGTTGAGATCACGACATGCCCCTTTAATGTGCACCCTTCCAATAACCAAAATGGTATCTATATAACTATAACATATCACATTACATGTAGCATTAAATTATCTTTAAAAAGTGGGAAAATTATGTTAAGTTTGAAGAAAAAAAAACATCCCTAATTATAAAAGTCATTAAGTTGACCTCACATTTTTAAACTTTGGGGATTTGTTGTAGAACACTATGAACAAAGTGTAATTATGCCAAAATTTCCGCCAAAAACCTAAACAAATGTTAAATACAAAACAGTATGTAATGTGGGTGACGACATTTGATTTGAGTTATGTACAATATGATTTTACTGGAATAACATAACGTAGCGATATGCGGTTTTTTAAAATGCAATACAATTGATAAAAACAACTGACTATAATCTCGAGAAGATTTATGTGATTATTGCGTATCTCAGTGGATTATATAAATCTAACTTCATTACCATTATGCGACTCTCGCTTGATAGAAAATGGCAATTTTTAGACGCAAGTGTGTGTACTAGCAACCGCTTGAAATTTGTAGCTAATTGGGGGTATTTTTTTTTTAGTAGAGACGCGTGGTGTTCGAATACACAAATTTCCGACGATGGGTGGTCAGCCTCTTTCATTATATGAACTCGCACCCACATGTATCAATTTAGAGTACAGCAATTTAGACTGCAAACTACAAACCATTGGCGCTTTGGTGTGGGTCGATCAAGGGCTGTTCCTTTGGCGCATATCAATATATAAATTTAAAAAAAACCCTTACAGTTGAGTTGATTTCTCTAGATCCATAGGTTTTGGCATGAGGAGGAAAATATTTTTCAACATAATAATAATCATATCCGAAGTTTTTGTCAAGAGTTCACTTTTACATGTTAAACCAGTGTGCGACGTCTAAAATTTAGGGATTTTGGTCCGCCATCGCCTGCAAATTTCCACGCAAATACAAATCACTGTAGTTCATAAAGCAGAAGCCAAATATTCTATTTAGAAAAAAAAAAGACTGCAGCTTGGTCCATGCCCCTTCATACAAGTATGTGAGCATAACGCCAGTCTGACCGCAGCAGAGCTTGACAGTTGTTTATGACTCGATTCGTATGTAATTGGTTAGGGTATGTTCCCGAACTCCTGGTTTTTTATGGCCGCCGAGATTGCCGGAAGCGACTGTCTATCCTTCAATTTAATAACGCAAGAGACCTTTGAATTGAAGAGAACATCTCTTGCCATACGAGCGAACATTGGCGAGAGAATGTCCGTGAGCGAAGTCTCTCGGGCTCTGAGGGCCAATTCTATGGGAAGGCGGCGCCTTACTCGGTAATCCTAAACATATAGAACAGTTACATTTTTTATCAACTTTCAAATCTCCATTCTCAGAATAACCTGGTCCCGTCACCTTGTAAGACTCCAGATATTTCCAGAATTCGGAAATTTGGCCCATAATAAAAAAAATCCGGATTTTTTTACATGGGTGAATTGTTGTAAGTTTGGCCTGTATGTACCAAAAAAAAAACAACAACGAACAAAAACATAAAGAGTTAAAAATAAACAAGAACACTTTAAAAAAAAATAAATAAAGAGTTAAAACTCCCTTGTAGCTTTTGTTGGATGATTCCACATACATTGTTGGGATTTTTTTGGGAAATATATGACCCTTACATCCTGATCTGGATACATGCATGTGTGTAGGAATTGAAAACACCCACCTTTGATTTTTTTATTAAAAAAAAACATCCCGTCATCAACAAAATCCAAAGTTTTTGGGCTTAAATTGATTCCCTTGTGATTCGTATTTTTTTTTGTCCCCGCCGACGAAGTTCGGGAGGGGACTAATAAAATGGGTGGGCTCCGTCCGTATGTCCGTATGTATGTTGTGTGTTTTTTTGTTTTTTGATAAAAAATGTTAACCCTGGAACTTTTGGTCATATCTTTTTTTATGGATGAGCTAGAGTCGCCAAACTTGGGTATACTGTAGGTGGGGAAACCCCCCTACTAACCATGTAATTCCTACCCCCAGGGTCCTCCCCTAGGTCTGTCAGGGGGGGTGGGGAATGTCCGTATGTATGTATGTCCGTGAGAAAAATGTTAACCATGGAACATTGGTCATATCTTTTTCTCGGATTGAGCTAGAGTAGCCAAATTGGGTTGGTATATTGTTAGTTGGGGAAACCCCCTTACTAACCATGTCATTCATACCCCCAGGGTCTCCCCTAAATATGTAAGGGGTGGGGGGGGAAAGGTCAAGGGAAAAAAGGTCCACACTACACAGAAATGCCCCCAACATTGTGACCATATTGTGTACATTTATCTGGAGTTCAATGAGGCTACGTGATGTAACTTGGTGGAAAGAAGGGTTGATGAGTTTCGGACCTATTAGATTTGGGGTTGTTGTTTGTAAATATGCTAATTAAGGATATTTGCATAAATGTATGGAAAATTTTCCCGCAGGCTTGTGTTACAAGTTTTCTGGAGGTCCGTAAGGCGTATAATGATGTAACCTTGGTGAAAGAAGTGGGCTGAGACGTTCTCGACCTGATTAGATTTGGTGCGTTATTCGGGGTAACATTAAATATGCAAATAGCTAATTGATATGCAATGTCATGCGAG
>JAMKCH010065302.1:0-56048 GCA_023653785.1 Ophioderma brevispina | reverse complement strand
TGGACGTGAAACTTGGACGTGGGTTGATTGACACAAAAACCTTCAAGGTGCATGACAAGGTCAATCGGGAGTCATTCAAGTTCAAATAGGTCAAATGATGTAACTTTGGTGTATCCAGAAACTTGGTGAGCGGGGGATGGATTGGTGATAACGAAAATGTTAAAGGTCAATGTTAAATGTCATCAGGGTCACTCAAGGCCAAGGAGGTCAAGTCCAAACTTATACAACTATGCATTCCCTAACCTCCAACTTGATGGGTTTTCTGAATCATTGATGCACTCGTTTTTTGCAGCACCGTTTTAAAGTAAAAATACCCCCGTGAACGGATTAAACTGGAACTGTTTCTTTGGTATAAAATTGTGATTCTCAATTTCCTATAGGAGCAAATAGGAAATCAACCTATTTTTCTATTGAAATTAAGCATATCCAATCACCTTTTGTTTTCATTTTAAGATATTTCTGTAGGCAGATAAATTGAAGGGAATCTAATGGCTTCTAACGTATTGAATCTCTTGTTCACCTTTAACGTATCTGTCCCACAGTAAATAAAGGGCTGCTTATCTGCAAACTTGGTTAAACTTTTGAATGCTTATCAAATTATTTTGAGAAGGAAAATTTTGCGTTCCCATTTAGTCTGCCCGTGTAAGAAGTAATGTATTAGTCGGCGCGGGGATAACCAGACCAGACTCAAGAAGTTTAACAAGATTTTTCCGAGACCCATGTTTTTTTTTCCAGTCGGTTTTTCATTCCCCCTTTTCTTCTTCTTCCCTCTTTCTTTTTTTCTCTCTTTTGTTTTTTTTCCCTCTTCCTCTGGCTCCTGCCGGACTATAGTTGCTTTTCACAACCGGAACTGGAGCATGCCATGCTTCGTTAGATTGCTATCTACTACTTATAACCAATTTATAAGCTTACGGTCATCACTTTTTCTTTCGTCAATGTCATGTGCACACTCAAAAAAATTTATCTGAAAATTTGTCAAATAGTATCATTAATTCATAAGTTTTACCCCTTAAGCTCATAGTACGTATAGGCAAATTTAGCATTGCTCGCATCGACCTTACTGTAAATAATAACCATAATTTTACGGACGCCGTATTTGTTATTAACCGTAATTGCAAGAAAAGTGTGAGAAACTGGAATATATATAGATTACGGGTCATTGACCATGTTCCGGATTTTCAGTCAATTCTTTGCAATTGACCGTTATTTTACGGATTTTATACTTTTCATATCTAAAATTGCTGGCTAAAATGATCCGGTTTTCGTTCAAATTAATATGGGGGGGCCTATAAATTTCTGGGTTCTGAACAAATGGGTTCTGAAGTGACTTCTAATGGACCCAACTTCCTGTGGTGAAAGTATATCCTAGTTTTGGGGTAAAATATACCCATTTTTTGTGCAAATTACCCCTAATGGGACGATATTTTTTGTACAATTATACCCCCAGTGGGACCATGTTTTTCAATACGTCAATAAATAAATACCTTTAATATAGAACAAAAAAAAAAAACACTTGTGCTCCTGTATAAAAGAAAAAATCAACACCGGGATTTTTTGCTTGCATGCTTAGAACCAGTCCTACTACAATTTATACCCTATAGGGCCTAGAACTCTGATGCTTGTGAATTGGATACGCCTAGCGGTAGTCCCGGGTACCCAACCAAAATCAAAGAACCCTGGATAAATTCAACGGTTTCCCTTAGTTTTCTTCTCGCAAATTTTGATATCACCCATTACGTTGTCAGTAAATTACTGTTCTTTATTACAGTGTAGGCTATGCCCCACAATTTGAGTGCAAACTGCTCACATTGGCTTACGAAGATTTTCAGGAATGAGGGGGGGGGCCCGCTGGCCTCCGCGAGGCACGGAGCGCCGAGGGGAAAAGCTTTGGATTTGATAGGAACACTCGGTGCATGTTTTCAAATTTCGATGGGCCCGTGTGATCTTCTTTCAGTTTGACAAACAGAACTTTAAAAAAAAATCACTGTACATTATTTCTACACTATTTAAAGAAAGTGAACATTAAAGCTGAATAAAAATTGTTATAAAATATAAAGGTGGTCATTAACCACCAAATATTCTTTCAATTCTTATCCCTCCTTATCTATAACCATAAATGTAGTGAAAAGATTATTAAATCAGTATCCTACATTCTCATTTGACATTCGCTGTGTTAGAAGTCTCAAAAGTATATTTTAAGATTTCCTTTTTTTTTAATTTAACAGCAACATCCTTTTTATAATCATGAAATCCGTAATAATACATGGACATTTCATTTTGAATATGCATAAAATTGGTTAGGCCCATCTTTCATAGAGTTACAATTTAAAAAATATCGACTCTGCTTTTTTTAGGCTAACCCTCGTCTACCGAAGGGGGGTTGTGGTAACCCCCTTCAGTTTTTTTCCCCGACTTGCTAAACCCCCCTTTTTGGTGCAATAATTTCATGTAATTGTCAAATTGACACTGACGCATCCTTTTTTCACATCCAAAAACAAACACCCCTCCCCGGTATTGGTAGGATACAGGTGATCCCAAGTGCTGGATAGGGCCCTTTCGGGAGAGAAGTTACCAACATGCCAGCACCCCACAACAACCCAGAAAACACTCACATGCATTGATTTTGATAACAATGGATAGCTAGGGACCGGCTTTTCCAATTGATACCCAAATGAGTACCACATATCGCATTACGTCACAAAGGACGTCATAAAGCCTGGTGTTAGCAAATGGTCAATTTCCATAGAACACACACAGGGGACAATTCAATTTTCCAATGAGAGGAACTCTAAGCTACCCTGGGTTGGTGGCCAAATTTATAGGACTCGGATGTTCAGTAACAACATCACATGGGGTGTTAACCACCCCCTTGGGAGTTTTTGTTACAAAAAATGGCTCAGGTATATGAGGGTTACTAAAGTTTATTACAAAAACGCAATAAACTGATTTAAACCAGGAAATGATTCTGATCCCTTTTGGGTGCTTGGTTACTGATTGTATGGAACCAATCGTGCTTCACCCTTTTGACTTCCACAACATCAGTTGATGTATTTTTCGGGGAGCTGCCCGCTTTCCTGTAAACGGTCACTCCTTCGCTATTTGTCACCGGGGAGTTTAGTCGCCTTTCTGGGCTTGTGGACAATTTTAAATTCCCCCCCCCCCCCCCCCCCGGAATGTGGTAGACCAGCAGGTCTTTTATTTCTCAATTTGGTTTTATTGGGCTTATCGGTATCTTTGCTATGCTATTTTTTAACATATTAATTTGAATACTTTGATTTGGAATTGGAATAAATAGGAGACTAACACCTGGCAAATATGCGCCACTTTCAAATCGCATTTGCTTCAGTGTTTTCATTTCTCGGGTGGTAAACAAAGCATATGGCCCTATTTGTAAAAAAAATCTCAAATACTTAATAACAGTTGCTGGCAGCTGACAGCAAACTTGCAGGTTTTCACAGACAATCTGTTATTTTAAAAACGCACTTTGGCATGATAAAGCTGAAAATGCCGCACAAATAACGGCAAAAATGTTATAAAACACAATCTGGGTGTAAAAAAACCGGAAACACCGTAAAAACATGACAAAAGTGCTGCGGGTGATTAAAAATACAGCGCCCGTTGTTTTTCTACATGACAAATTTTTTACAGTGAATTTATGCAGACTGATATAGGTACCTTTATTGTGAAAACACCCAAATAAGGCGAAGGATTTGGATAAAATATTAGTCTCTGAAGTTTTTACGTCAATGGTGGCTTTGTGATGAACCTATTCGGTGACTGCTCCCGTTTCATCAGCCTAGTCGATGCAAAACCATATTCGGTCATTGGAGCAATTCCGTGACCGTGGACAGAAGAGTATCATTTTCTCAGTGGATTTTGTTTCTTCTTTGAAGGTTATGGAACTTATGCGGGGATGCCCTCGTGAAAGTGTGGCGGAATCAAGGAGGGGGAAAATTCATAATACATGGTCAAAATGAATAATGCTTGGACTGCTTTAAAAAGGGTACCAAAGTGTTCGTCTTGGTTACAAAGGATTAAAAACGGTATAGTTTGTAATTATCCTACAAGGTATGGTTATTGGATATAAGACAAATCGGTCCAATTCAAATGGTCATTAACAAAGGTCAAATCTTCATACTGCACCGATTTCTTCAAAATGGTCCCAAATGTTAACCTTCCACCGTGATTGCAGCGAAAGTATTTTTGACCTCTCTTTAATTTGTATTTGTTTATCGAGATAAAAGACAAACCAAGGTCAATCCCATTGACTTCTATTGATTCTCGAATTTAAAATATGTTAGAACGTGCAAAATGTTTTTGATGCAAGCTTTGAGGAAAGAAGATGACAATTTGACTATTTTTAACGAATTGGAGAGCATATTTAAGATTTAACCTTTCGAGATGACCCTTATACATTTGACGATTTTTTGTCTTAATATCTCCATAACCATAGTACAAACTAATACCTTTATTTAATCTTGTAACAAGACACACTTTGTACCTTTTTACAGCAGTCCAGCCATTTTTCATTTTTGACCCCTGTATTATGAATTTCCCCCTCCTGGATTCCGCCCCTTTCTCGAGGGGCACCCCGCATAAATGTTCATTAATTCTTTCTTAGACAAATCCACTGAGAAATGATACTCTGCTGTCCATGGTCCCGGAATTGCTTCAAATGACCCCCACTACCAGTGTTTCACAATTTCAAAACCGCTTAGCTGATATAGTGGAAAACGTCAGTTACGTCATGGCCGGAAATCCGGGGGATGAGGTGATATACACTGCCAGAGGTCCAGAAAAATCCCATATTGTAACAACAAAAATTGTGAACTGACAGGAATTTCACGTAAAACTCTGCGTATTTCTGTAATTTAACAGCAAATTGCCTTTAATGTACAGAATTTCTACGAAAATTTCCCTTTTAATTTTTCCACCGTATTTCTTTCTCTAGAATTACATCCATTTTTTCAGAGTGTACAATCGTATCATCTCTGTAGTGTCATTTTGGTTTCACAAGAATTTTTCCATTATAGGTCTGAAAGTTTATTCAATTTTCTGGTTAAGGAATTTTCATCCATTTACTATCCATTTAATTTGCACTCTGTAATATAACGAGAAGGTATAGGCACACACTTCAAATTTGATGGTATATAACGAGAAAGGTCATAGGGCACACTTACAAATTTGATGGTCGAATTCAGTGGGAATTTTTTTTTTAATTTCCAGGGCTCCTGAATTGCAACAATAAGATTCTGCTTCGTATTTCTTGGCTTTTCTTGAACTGAGCAAACCCAATCAAAAAAGAAATGTGTTTTCTCGCTTAAATGTGAAAACACCCTTTAGATAGGGCTTTGATTTTTTAAAGATGGCAGCCGTGTATGTATGTACCTTAGTATGTACCCTAAATGGAGCATCATGTTTTTTAATCAGTCAGTTCAGTTTACATTGTTTTAAAGAATAAACGTTCATTGTGAAAAAATCCGAAAATAAAAGTACTAATCGCCTGTGTGTAATCACAAGCAAATGTGTATATTTACTTAAAAATCATGTTATTTGGCGCGTTTTTAGCATATTTTTCTGTGTCCTAAAGAAATTAAACTAGATTAACAAAACCGATAACAAACAAGATATCTGTACTGGGCCACTTTAACGCACCTTTTATTTTTCATTTTATTTTTTCTTTATTTTGGAAGCATATTGATAAATAACAAAACGCGTGCGTGGGGGCAGTGAATCAAAATGGTGCAGGCGGAAAATAAACTACGTTATTTTGTATGTACCTGATCTAAAATGTTGAATGTCACGAAGCAACGGTAACTCAAGCGGGCTTTTACGCATCATTCAATTTAATTATGCAATTAATTCCTCAAAATAGACCTACAACACCCCTAAGGTGTTCGCTGGTCTACGAACAGTTCGTTGGACCTACGTACTGATCGCAGATTCCATTTGAGGTCTTTGTTAAACAGAGCACCTACATTCATGACAGCGATCAATTTCGTGGGAGCTACGAACGGTTAACTGATGGTACGACTAGTCGCAGAGTTTAGTGAAACCCCCCCAGGAACCCAATTCTCGGGTCCAGTCATTTAATTACACCCAACCTATGAGACACCTGAATGGGTTTCGATGAGTAAATTTGGGGATATGGATTCCATTAGTGATGCTGGTACCTGTACCACAGTAGTTAGGTCGGGAGCTGTTGAATGGGTTTCAATTTTGAAGCAACTCCCCTCATACTATTGGTGGCAAACTATCAATAAAAAGCTGAAGCTCGTAGAGGCCATCTCTTCTTATGTTTCAAGCTCCTTTCAAATGGGGAAAAAGAGTCGCAATACCTAGCTCCCACTGGATGGGGATTGGTTAAAGGGATAAGTGGGACACTGTTTAAAAATTTATGAAGAAAGGTAATGTCCTCCGCCTTCAGAGCTTCTGACAACATAGGTTTGTATATATGATCCCGGATTTTGATAAGTATGGGCTTGTTCCAATTATTGACCAAGAATATAAGGCCAAGGTTGAATTTGATTCCCATAAATCGGGCAATGTGGGGTACCAAGCAGAGCAAACAAAACCCCTATAACAGATCCCAGCTACGTAACGCGAATGCATAATTACAAAGTTTGGCAATGATTCACTAGCACGTTTAGCCAATGAGGGCATCATCACATGGGATTCTGATGCTCAATGCTATGAATACTATACTTGAGGATCCAAATAAGTATGAGCAAAGCGCGATGCTTAACATGATCAAAGGCACCATGAGATGCCTCCAAGCTACAGCCGATAGTGCCAATAGAGTACAAAAACCGCCGGTCAGTCATGGCAGGAGAGAGATTTGCCTTTTCAAAAATTCACTTCAAAGACTCAAATGTCTCTAAGGAGCTCATGACTCTACCATTGGATGGGAAATACTTGTTCCAGGGGAAGTTTTCTGAAACCACGCACAAGTACGCAGAGTTCTCTGTTTTTTTTTTTTTATGATGCGCGGTGAAACGTCTGATATGATCAATGTTGGGACAGAAACGCCCTTACAACTCTCAACCTAACTCCGGTCCCGCTTCAAAGAAACAAGCAATGGGTTCAGGAGGGAGTCAAAAAACCTTTCCAGTTATTTCAAGTTCAGTTCACGGACAAAAAAGGTATCCTACCTTTAAAGATGCTAACGACATCTAGACCAACAAGGGGCTGTGGCTCTACACCACGTTTTCAGTTTCAAGGAAACAGACAGGGAAATTGTCCCTTTGCCCAGGCCATCAAAACAGACTATGTTTTCTCAGATTCCAAATTCAAAACATCCCAGTAGGGGGGAGACTTCAAGAGTTTGCTCACAATGGAAATTATCACCACAGACAATTGGGTTATACAGACACTAACAACAGGGTACTTAATATAGTTCATAAACCGTCCCCCAGATTTTCGGGGATAATAGAGGGGACAGGGCCTTCCTTCAGATTCTCAGCGAGAGATGCGGCTATTAGGGGAGGTCTTGATGATTTATTAAAAAAAAAATCTGCTATAGAAGAAGTTCCAAGTTCAGAAAGCCAAAGCGGCTTCTACAGCAGATTTTTCCTTGTGCCCCAAAAAGAGCGGGTCTGGCAACCAATTTTAATGTAAATTTACGGGACCCCTTAAACAAATATGTAAAGAACCCCGAATTTCAAAATGCAGAAAAATGAGGTGAATTATTCAGGCCACTCCAAACCATGGATTGGCAGCAAACTGGACTTACAGGATGGCATAACTCGACATCCCAATCCCATCCTCGACACAAAGGTCTAAGATTTGCAATTCAAGGGAGATGTTTCCAGTTCGACACACTCCCATTGGGTTAGCATCGGCCACCCAGGGTCTTCACCAAGGTCATGTCAGTGGTCGGGGCCCCCTTCAAAACAGGAAGTTCACGTTTTAATGTTTCTCGACGACTGTGGTGAAATCAGAAAGCCAAAGTCGTACCAAAGCGTCAGTCTCTATTATCCTTCAGGAGATAATGAAGCTAGGTCTAATCCAAAAATTGGGAGAAGTCTACCTTAATCCTCACGACAGATATATTAACCTGGGGACAGACTGTCAAAACTTACAGGAAGCTTAAGGGAAGTATTTCCATCAAGGAAAGATATTCAAACCTATTCCAATTCAGTTAGCCCTAAAAGTCGAAAAGAAAATACCAGCAAGATGTTCTGCGACTCTTGGTAATGATGGCAGCCTGGTACATGTAGACATGGGACCCATCCAAATTTACCGGTTGGCGATAATGGCCACCAAATATTCAGTCCAATAGGAAACGTGAATTCCAGAACCCACAATCTGTTCCAGCACCGAATTGGTGGTGTTACAGGAGGAACTTTCAAGGGAACAAGTCCTGAACAAAACCAAAATGCCAATGACACTCATACAGGACAGGCTATCAATAGGGGGGCTTATAGAGGGTCAATTTAGGTCATAGTTTTTCAAAAACATGATGCATCACACCTTAGTTTGATGAGATGATGCGTACTGACAACAAATCTGCGAAAATAAAAAGTTAAAAAGTGAAATTCGGACTCTCCTCCGAAAACGTGAACAATCCAAGATGGCCGCCGAAAAAACACATTTTGGCCAATAACTCGGCCATTTTTTCATCTTTTTTCTTGGTTTTGGGTTCTAACCCTAGGTTTTTGAGGTCTCTGGATCTAATTATGACATTCAAATTAACACTGTAGTGATCTAATTTAATGTTCTGGTATAATTGTAACTTTTTTTTTAAATGTTATTTCAGGACTGGAATCACAAATATGCTGCGCTATTGCACAACTGCTGAAAAGTTCAATGTTCTAAACTTTCATACCATCATGCTGTTTACCCTCTAAACATACATTCCTATCCTTTCTTCCATCTGCAGGTTGCAAGTATGTAGCATTGCTCATAATCTTGCTTTTCCAAAATGTAAAACTATACATTAGCACTGTACATGTGTAGAGTCTAAATATGACACATGTCCTATACACCCCCCTGAAAAAAATTTAATAAAGGACTCTTTGTATATTCTGGTAGGCCTATATGAAATAATACCAAAAATTTTGTCCCCTTCTAGTGCTGGTTAGTCAGCTATTCACGGGTTCAAAGGACCTTTATAGGGCCTATGATGGGTTATATAACTACTATCCAATTGGCCTAGAAGCAAAAAGATGGTGTCTAACCCATGTGTTGGGGGGTCTAAATAAACCACAATAAAACAGTCTTGAGGGCACAATAGACGGTCTCATATCCTTCAGCATAGGAAAAGGCACTTTTAATCAAAAAATGTCCATGTTTTCTCAACATAAATTAGCCAATCATCGTCTGTACAAAGTATCAAATAAACCAAACATTGACCATAATCTATAATGACAACAGCAAAATACTATTGGAAAATCAGTGGGGATATCGATGATTGCTCAACTAAAAACCATTGGACAATATTTCATTTGGACCACATCCAAAGCCTCATTACCATGTTGAAAATAAGCCAACTCCTGAAACTGAAGCACAGGGCGTAGTGATTCGCCCTGCTCCACCAAATGTTTTGCTCACAAAAAATAAAAACAAAACTTCAAACAAACCTTCTGGGAGGTGGAGAATAAACAATAGTAAGAGGCTTAATGTGACATATGTCCTGTGTAACCTTGAACAAAAACTAAAAAGGACTTTGTATATTCTGGTGGGCCTATATATGAATAATTATGGATTTTGTCCGGCCTTATATAGTAGCTGCGTTGTCAGATATTCAAGGTCAAAGGTCAATTACCTTTATAAGGCATGTGATGGTCATAACTGCTCAGCCAAGTGGCCTAGAAGCAAAAGGGCCCATGTTTTTGGAACAATAAAAACCAATGAAACATTTAGCCTTACAAAACTGCAGCCAACGTTGCTTTTTAGCATCGAAAGCACTTGTAATCAGAATTTTACCCAAACTTTTTCTCAAAGTAAATTAGCCAAAATCTTCAGTATGTAAAATATTAAACACCAATATTTGACCTTAATGTATTAATTAATGAGAACAGCTACAAATGATTGTCAAACTCAGTGAAATATGGGTTCTTGGACAGATCCTCAAAACTGATGGTCCTGTGTGATTTAATAGTGTGGTAATAGTGATAGACCTTTTTGCATAAATATTCATGGGTACTATTAAAACAAACCTATACACTGCTAAATGGCAAATCCCAAAATAGTCGGGACATGGCAAATACCACGGACCACATCAAGTGGCACTGTAATTCGCCCTTCGCAAAAATATTTCTCTCACAAAAAAAAAACAAAAAAAAACTCAGAAAACAAAACCTTCCAACGACCTTTTTGTAGGTGGCGAATAACACTCCTGAGAGTGAAATACACTGTACTAGTGCTAGCTTCCTCACAACCTTACTTGCACAGAATACCACTGATTTAATCTTTGAGATCCGCAGTCCAAACTATACACACCCAGCAATGAAGAAACAAAGTTGTCGACGAGGTGGGGGCATCAGCGAGTTTTGGTGTGATTTGGAATAGTAGTGGTCAGCGAATTGATGGATTCGGGGCATGTGTAGAGAGCAGATAGCGAGTTCCTATGAAATTTTTAACACTGGGAAAGAGCACGAGCAGATCAGCATAAAAAACTGGCGATGGCCACAGCGTGCAGATATTCAGACAGTGTTACCTATACAGGGATTCTGCCCTGCAATGTAATCGGTCTGGGATACGTCATCGAGCAGAAACATTATTTTGTACTTGACAATTGGCATAGTACTGATGGATTTAAAATATTCTTCAATTAGAACTTTAGATTTGAGTGATATCCTTGGTTACTTACTTGTGATAGTCCACTTTAATTTAATCATAGACCAAGATTGTCAGATCTAATGCCAATTCATAAACTCGTGCAAGGCGATAAAAAATTTTGCCACATGAAAAATGAACTCATTAGATATTACCACTACTGTACATAAAAATGCAAAGTTAAAACCTTATTTTAGGTTCAGGGTATCCATGTGAACATGATTTTTAGCAAAAAAAATATGCTAGGGAAACGATGAGTGTGTGTAGGAGGGGTGGACAGGGGAGAAAAAAGTTCAAAAATTTGGTGAATGATGCTAAAATACAGTTGGATCCACTAGTATGTTAAAAACTAATGCCATTTAATTAGATCCAGGACCTCAAAAAAGGGCTTAGACACCAAAACCAGGGCCAAAAGGATGAAAAAAAATGGCCGAGTTAGGGCCAAAAATTTGGTTTTTGACGGCATCTTGGATTTTTCACGTTTTCGGCGGGAGCAGTCCGAAAATTTTCACTTTTTTAATTTTTTTGCAACAGGATTGGTGTCATACGCATCATCTCATCAAAACTTTAAGGTGTGATGAGCATGTTTTGAAACTATGACCCTATATAGCCCACCTACTATCAAGGGGTATAGCGTTAAAAAAAACACAAAGTGGGCGTTAACCCAGGGACAGCAATCAAAATATTCCAGCTGTGGGAAAACACCGCCACATAGAACCTGTTCGCAACTCACATGTTTCAACAAGAAGCTGCCGGTATACTGTTCTCCATTACCCGACTGGTCAAATGCGGACAAGTAATCGATGGCATTCTCAGTAAGGTTGGGAGGGGGTCTAGTAGCAATGCAAAAGATTCAGAACGAGAATTGGACGGTGAACCTCATAGCCCCACATTGGTTTCCTCTTGCTGCTTAAAATTCACTGTGCAATACAGAAAGCTTCTTAAGAGAAGATCTGTTGTCTCAGACATCAGGGAAAAGACTGGCATCCAGATCCAGACGCTCTAAAACTTTGGGTAGCATGGAAGTTGTCAAAGAGTGAAGAAATTAAAGAAAAAAAGTTTTTCAGAATGATCCAAAAATTATGGTGTCAACAAGGGCAAATCCAGCAAATATGAGCAAGAGACTCAGGCATTGGTCTGGAGAGCATATCAATCCCCACTACAGGTCCTGTGATGAAATTGCAGGTTTCCTTTAGGAGTTATTTGATACCCATAATGCCCCACCACAAATTGCAGGGGTATAGAGCAGCCAATTCAGTAATTGCATGTCGGCCAAAAAAAGGGATACCTATTGGCCAAGATAGAGATCTCAGAGATTTAATAGTTGGCATGTCCCAGTTGAGACCAATCAAGCAATCATTAGGGCCAAAAACGGGAGGTTACCGCTAGCATGAAGCCTTTGAACCCCATGAACTCAGCTGATATCAAGTATGTTACCCTTCCACTGCATGTCCTAGTTGCAGTGGCTTCTGGTAGAAGGGTGAGTGAAATTGCATTGTGTGTAAAAAAACACCCGTTTCGCTGGGAGAGATCAGGAGTTCGGCTAAGAACCAATCCCAATTTCATTGCCAAGGAATTCGAAAGCGCTGAGAAACCCTGGAAAAATATATATTTGGCCAATTTGGACAAGTTTACATTAATTGCAAGCAGATAAATTGTTGTGCCATTAACAGAGCTTTGAAAATTTATCTAGAAAAAAAATAGCAATCAAGAGAGGGCAATTCGGACTTTTCTTGGAAATACAAGAAAGGACACGGCAAAAGCGATCCAAATGAAACAATGCCAGAGGAGAGTAGATTATGCCTAGCATAGTTGACTGCCCAAATAATGAACTTCTTTTATTCAGCTTTCTTATCTGGAATATGAGCTAATGGAAAAAAGGTAATGTATGAATTAAATTAAAGGTCAATTTTGTGATTCCAGCATCTTCTGTTTTATTCACGTTCACTAGATATCCTTGAGAAAAGCTATTCACAAAATCTTGAGTTGATCCCGATCTTGCCATTCTCGTGTATGAGCAATTGCTTGTTTACCACTGGTCCATGGACACTGGATGTAATTTCTGTCCGTTACAGACAGAAAATCCCAAAATGCGAATTTCTTACAAATGCGACCTAATGGACAAGTAAGATTAGTTCACATGGATTACTAAGGTAACGGTTCGATGATATAAAAATCTGACTTCTTTGAGGGTAAGTCGGGGGGACGAGGTTGTGGATCACGAAATGCCCCTTTAAAATTAGCTGCTTTGGCAAAATGGATTAATTTTGAATAAGAAATGAGCAAAACAAGTGAAATAATGGAAATTGTTATAGAGTTGGTGATATGTAGGGTTTTTGGTGTCGTTTGCTAAAAAAAGAACACCCTTCCTTTTTTTCCAGATGGTTCAATACTGTTGTGTACCACACTGCACAAAGCCTGGCTACAGAATAGAAGGTAACCAAAGAGTGACTTTCCATGGTTTCCCAAGTGATAGCAAGCTTCTCAAGGTGTGGTGTCAAGCCATAAAGAGAGAACCAGGGAAGAACTTCAACTTACAAAAGCATACTAAGGTTTGCTCTCTTCATTTTAAACCCAGTGACTTTGAGAGTGACGTATTTAGGACCAACAGACGATTGAAAACAGGAGCAGTTCCTTCAATCTTTGCATGGACACAGCAGAAGCCACCAAATGCAAAGAAACGTGCACAGAGTCGTAAGCGGCAGAAAGATACATCGAGAAGGAGTCGGTAGTTGGTGCCCCACACAAGCGACTTTACCCCACAGAAAAAATATAGGTAAATAATAATGGTTGTTGGGAGAGCTGGAACTGACAAGCTGATTGGGACTCTTCTGATATTAAAACCTTGACCTGACAATAGTGTAATGATTTATGTGTTATAACACTAATTCCAATGTCAGTTTGAGCCTCTACCATGCAAATGGAAAACAAACAAGTTAATGATAATGCCAACCCTCTGTTAGGCAATGTTCAAATTGAATGCCGGACATCATATGTCCATTTTGGGTCCTTTCAAATGAAGCAAGTTTAGCAGTCACAGGTTATTAGGCTAGAAAACAGGAGGGGTAAAGGTTAATAAACTCACTCTTTCTCTGCATTGTTGATTAAATAATGAGTGGTCACGGATTCTTCGTCAGTACTGCTATAGGGTTATTAGGGAGGTACAGCCAGTGCTAGTGTTGTTGGAAATGTCCCTCGAGAATGTGTTTGTTGTAAAGTATGCAGTTAAATTAACACTTAATCACCAGGGTGGAAAACAAATGCAAAAAGTTCCCAGGGAATTACAATCCAAATTTCCTCTAAGATTGCAAAATTTCCCTCCAAGATTTCAAAATTAACATTAATTCATTATGTATTCTGTATTTATAGGTACAAACATTCCCTCAAATAGCAAAATTTTTCCCTGGAATGTCATAACCATTCCCCACTTTTTCCAGGCATGTTAATTTCACTCAAAGGAAATATTTGTTATGATTTGGTTTGAAAGTCCAGCAGTATTAAAAATGGTCATCCTTAATTGTTTTGAGGGCAACTTGCACATCGATGAAAGTCATTTTTTTAACAATGTGACAAACAAAAATATGATGGAAACCATAGGAAAAATTCCTTAAATTGTAAGCATGGTGTATTGTTTGTAGAATCTTCAGCGAGAATCTGAGAATTGATGCTCACAAAGATTTCTCGTAAACTGATTGGCGTGAATCAAGTTAATTCTTTTGTAAACTTTAGAAGTTTGAAATAACACACGGTAGCAAATTAGATGATTCCTGCAAAATTTGTTTTTTTTGGGAATCAAGGACTGTTTCTCGCACACAGGAATTCTACACCCTGTATGTGGGCCCAACAGCTACCCTTTGATTATACAGACTTGAATAAACTTTTTTGGACCCACGAATATAACGTTCATGGGTCTTATGTTATTTGTGTTGGGAAATTATATGCACATATAGGCTGCAGTACAGTCCCTCCAAGCAAGAGTTTTATGTCTGATAAACCTGTTATACACAGATGAATGACGAGCTGTGGAGACAGTCACCCACCTACAGGCGACATCACTAACACAGCAAGATTCTTACTTGGGCTGTAACCCACCCAGAGGTTAGGCTACTCAATGTGAACTCTTATCTCCAATCCAAAGCCTACCCCTTGCTGCCCTCTTGATGCAGGACCTACAGCTGAGTACTTGTGAAGGACAGAAGTCATTGGGTGCACAAAAGCTATGTTTACTAGGGCTATCGTATTGAAGTAGATGAAAGTATTGAAATAGATGAAAACTGCATTTCTGCATTTTTGCACTTAAGTTGTGGCAAGCCATCACAGCTGTTTGAAAGTTTCATTTATGACAAAATGAGAATAAAACAAAAAATATCAACGGCGACACACTTTTGACGACTAAGTTGAAGTATGTATGCCACTCACTACATCCTGTATAAATTTGATGAAATTTCATTGCGGGCAAATATGATTTTTCATCAAAATCTAGTTTTATAAGTCTTTCTATGGGAAATAAGCATATAGAGGGCGCTATAACATACAAATTATGACCGTTGTAGGTCTATATGGCAAGATTCCCGCAATGGAATTTTCTGATTTTTGCGGAGGTAATAGGTCTTGCATGTCCCTACTTATATCAGTTGTCAAAATTGTGTCGCCATTGCTTAAAATTGCTCTAAAAATAAGAGACAATTTGTATGGGGTCAAACAGCTGTGCCATAAGGGTTATAATGTATTACAGCAACGCATTGTGAAAGGTAAAAATTTCACACCGCCTTGCGGTGTCGGCCAATCAGAATGAATTTCTGTGACATATTTTAAAAAAATCTCACAACACGTTACGACCCTTCACAATGCGTTATAGTATATAACCCTAATACATCAGGGTTCGCCCCTGACAACACGTCCAAACAGCAATAGAAGGCAGTACGAAAATATCTCCTGAAATCCCACCGGCAGTAGGAAGCAATATTGCTTTGAATTGCCGGTTAGCCGTTTTCCATCCAGCGAATAAACGATGGAAATAGCGGTGAAGTCTCACCAGCAATAGGCAGCGATGGGTCTCCTGAGGGGAAGACTTCACAGTGGCAACTCCCAGCAATTGGTTTTCAACCGTCTCCTGAGGGGAAAACAGTTGAGTGGCAATGCGAAGCAATGGCCAGAATGTACACTTTACTTCCGGTTTTGCAAATTTGACCTTGACACATCAGCCAAATTTGAAAGGGCCAACGTACACTCGATGTTCGCAGAAAGCCCTGAACTACTTTGGAAAAGTATAGTGCATGGTGGGAGGGATACAAGGTAGCACTGGGAAACTGCCTGATATGCTGTGGGACGTCGCAACTGCAATAGAAAGCAATTACTTGGATGGCGATTGGATGGGCTGGAGACCGGTTAATGCATTATGAATTTTATTTCATAATGGGTATATTATTGTTTAAAAATGATAAATGTGACATGATGGACAGATTTCATGGTAGTTCAAAATGACTTGTGCATGAAATAGACCATTAAAGTCCACAAAATCTTTATTTGCCACCTCTATAATTGTGTTCATCATAGTCATTATTGGCCTTCTTTAGAAAAACGGAATGCAAAATATGCTTCATTTTTCCTTCCCCTCACAACGGGTATTCATGGCATACATTTAAATTGAACTACATTAAAATTAAGAGATAGGAAATCACCCAAAAATGTTTCAACCCAACAGTTAAAGAGGGATGACCCAATTTAAGTATGTAGAAGTTTTCATCTTGATAAAATCCAAAACCCCATCTGTAAAGTTTTGGCTGATATTTCAACCTGTTTTGATGTGAGAGCTTCTTGGTCGATGAAAATGGGTGGGAAAATGGGGCACATTTTCGCTCATAACATCCAAACCAACATCCTTTTAGCCTTAAGATTCCACAGGGTAAATGAGAATATAAAGACCAAAAAAACAGTACCGCAGCATGTCTTAATACCTCCATAGGTTACAAACCATTGGTCTTTGCACGCAAACATACAATATATCAATAGTTTTCGTTTTCTTCTCCGTAAATTTGATACCCTTCTTGCACCATTGCGATCATATTGGCCAACACAATATCCATTATAAGAAAATCTCTCCCTTTATAAAAAAAAGTGCAATAACAGTATAGCCATATTAATTTTGCCATTCACGTGAAAGACCGCATTCTTGCCCGGCATGAAGTGTGTGTCCCACTTAATGCTTGTTTGGGTATTGTAACCTTGTAATAATGTCCTAAGTTGCAACTTTTAAATGTGACACATTTTCATAAATGGACATTGTGTTGGCTATATATTATCACAATGGAGGCAAGAAGAGGTGTCAAAATTTTCAGAATAGACAGACTATTGATACATGTATGCTTTTCGTGCATAGACCAAGGGTTGTAAACTTATGGGGGTATTTAAGCATGCTGCGTTACTTTTTTTTTGGTCTTTTAGGTATTAACTTTCTTTCTTCGGACCCAAATTCCTGTGTAAATCTGGGTTCTGGGTAGAGCTGGGAGTTAACCGTTTAATTTCCTATCCGCTTACAGATTGTATTTTCGTTCATTTAAACGTGTTAACGGTCATAACACTGCTGAATTTGGCCGCTTCCACATAAATGAATTCCTAGCAGCACCATAAATTATCCTAATCAGGTTACCTACCCGGCTTTGCATTCGATCATATTATCATCTTGAACCATAAATGTTGTGTACTGTACCTATGTTATGTTTTATCCAAAATAAAGCAGTTGAATATCCAAAGACCCAACAACTCAATCACTATAGTGGAGGGCCTATGTTCTCCAGAGGAGTGATTTTATGAAGTTCATGTAATTGTTGACAACCACTATAAATTTATTCTACTGGGTTACTATTCAGAAAAACGATGTTGCCATTTTTTCTGTTTGACCTTAATTGACCTGAACTAGTTCGAAGGTCAAAGCGGTCTACAAATCTCCAAAGTATAATCAACCTTGGTACAAAATGTGCAAATTTCATAAGATTTGTATATGGGATTTTATTTTGTTACTTGCGCTTTTGTTTTTCCTTGTTATGCAAATAAGCTAATAAGGACAATGCATAAATTTGACGTTATTCAGACTCCAGGTCCTGTCCACCAGCAAGAGTTAGGCCTCATGTTTTTGCACACAATCTATGTGAACCGCTACACAACCCTATTATACCATGCTTTTAATGGTGTTCTATTATGTGATATAAGTTATCATTTTCCTAATTTTATTTTAACATTATCTACTACTATTAAATGAATAATAATCACCTTATGAATCCAACTGTATTAGGGATTATTCTATCACTGATTATTCAATCTAAAATGCATCGCAACATTTGACTGGAACAATGATAACTTGTCAAAAACAGGTAATTTAATGAACTCTTCTATAATACATTTATTGATATATTTAATGATATGCTGAACTCACCACTAAACTAAAAACTCGAACAAGGGAAAAATAACTAATCACAATGATATTCTAAAGAATTAGTTTAAATTTATAAATATTTGATATAATGTCATTTTCCTAATTTTAACATATCTACTAGTTAAAATAATTATAATCACACTTATGAATCCAACTGTATTAGGATTATTCTACACTAATATTCAAAATCTAAAAAATGCCATCGCAAAATTTGACTGGAACAATATACGTCACAAACGGTAATGTTAATGACCTCTATAATAATTTATTGATATATTTAATGATATGCTGAACACACCACTAAAACATAAAACTAGGAAAAAAGGGAAAATACCTATCACAATGGATATCTAAGAATTAGTTAATTAATAAATAAAAAAGCAAACTTATAACAATATCTAGGAAACCTGTCACCTCAAAAAAACCAATACAAAGCTTTAAAAATAGGGTAAATACACTTTTAAGAACTGCCCAAAAAGATTATTATGCAATATAATGTGAAAAAGAAAGGCCAATTAAAAGCACCTGAAAATTTTTAACAATTTTTGAATAACAATAAAAAGAATACTTAATGATAAATTTAATATGAATGGGGAAATGGTTTACGATCCAGTACAAAATTTCTGAACACTTCAATGATTCTTTATTACTTGGCAAATCAATTACTGCAAATACCCAACTCTGGAGCACATTCTCTTCCTTTCTTTCAACGAAAATTTAGGTAAACACTAGCTTGAAAAAGAAAACAGGAACAAATTTATGTTTTTAAATTAAAATCTAATAAAAGTCCTGGATATGATGAATACAGCATCTTAATACGAAAATTGCTCCTGAATTAGCTGTACCACTTACTATTATTTTCAATATGTCACTATTTCGGGAATTGTTCCAGATAACTAAAAAGCCAAAATTGTTCGTTTCAATAAAAAAGAAAGAAAAGATACTTCACAAATTATTATTGCTGTATTGTAGGTTTTTTCTAAAATTTTGACGGCTTGTATTTTAACAATGTATATCATTTATGAACAAACAAGATATTATTCAATCAATTTGGTTTTAGCCAAGCATGATACTTCAGTGGCAATTGCAGAATTAGTGATAAAATACTTTAGCTTCAATTGATGGTAATATTACAGCTGGGTTATTTTTAGATTTCTCAAAACATTTGATTACTATAAATCATGATATCTTGCTAGCAAGCTTTTCACATTCATGGATTTTTTAGAGGTGTGTGCTAATTGGTTTAAAATGTTATCTTTCAGATAGAAAACAATATGTAATTATAATTCTATTGAGTCTTCATCAGAGAAAAAATTATTGACTGGGGAATGCCTAGGGTTCTATTGGACCTTTTAGGTTTCATATTTATGTAAATGATATCCCAAATGCTGCTCCAAATCTATCATTTATTCTTTATGCAGATGATACATCATTTTACCTCAATCAGAATGTTCAGATTTTGAATGACTTATGAATGATGGAATTGGCAAATTAAATACATGGTTTCAATCAAATAAACTTTCAATTAAATCTAAATAAACAAAGATATATTCTTTTGGAATCATACAAAAACCAACCAATTAAATGAGAAATAGAAATTAAGATAGATATATAAAAATAATAAAGTTGATTCAGTGGATTTTCTGTATTGTAAGTTGACCAAAATCTTTCTTTTTAAAGCGCATATTACTAATTGAGCAAAAATGTTCAAGAAGAGTTGTGTATTGGCAAAAGTTGAGACACTTCCTTCCTGAATGTGTACTAGTTAATTTGTATAATACTTTAATTCTTCCTTATATTAAGTATGGCTTAACAGTTTGGGGAAATGCTGGTAAAGTTGATAAAGAAAAGATTCACATACTGCAAAGCGTGCTTTGAGATTAGTGGGAAATTGTGAATACAGATGTTCATCAAGTCCTCTGTTTATGAAATATAATGCATTGAAAATTTATGATTTATATGATTTAGACTTGTGTACTTTTATGTACAAACTCTGCAATAACTTACTCCCTAATACTTTGAATAACATGTTTACAGCTAATTCTGATAATCATTCATATAATACTAGACATGCTTCTGATTTTCAGATTCCAATTTACAAACTTGGATTTGCGAAAATCAATTCGATACTGTGGTGTTAAATAATATCCCTTCAAATGTCAAAAATGCAAAAACTGTTCAAATATTTAAATCTTCATATAAAAGATTACTATTAGATAAATATAATTCATAACATTTAAGGTAGCTGGGATTTTACAGGCCTTTGGCTTATTACTCAGTTCCCTCCACAATGCATATTAACGTTTAAAAAATATCTTATTCATCTATTGAAATTTTGTAAATAATACATTATATTGTTACTTGGTTGCATTTTGTGGAAAATAAAAGTTGAAGTTGAATGCCCATGGCTATGTAACTAAGTTGTTTAGAAAATGTGCAAGAGAAAATGGTGATGTAGTCTATAATACCAAATCATGGATGAATTGTTGTTATAACCGTGAAACAACCACGATTCGAACTACAGAGACAAAAGTTAGTATACTAGTTATCTTTTCAGTCTAAGTCATATATGTGATGTTTTAATTATTCCTTCCATCCAGAGCTGGGGGCCATTGGTCATTGATAAGGGGATATCATGCACGACCAAAGAAACATGAAAAGGGGTATTTTTTCAAGATTGTGCACGATACATACCTAACGTGAAAAGGGTAGCAAAAACACTGAAATCTGTAAAATCTGGTAAAGGTGTACTTTACACGCTTGAACTTACATTAGGGTACGGTTTGGAAATTTCAGGTTTGTATATCGTATTCGGCTCATGAGCTATTCAGTATACAAAGAAACAAATTCTACTTGCTTAGGGGTCAAATATTGCCAATACTTATTAAGGGTCCCGGGGGCCAGTTGTATTCAAAGGTGGATATGATGCGTGACATGGAATGCACCCTAAACAAGTATTTCCCCCCGAATAAAAAAACATCCCTAAACAAGCATTTTTGTCTGTTTTGCTACCATAAACAAGTCTTTTGGTCAGTTTTTGCTACCTAAAACAAGTAAGCAATGCATTATGTTGATAATATACCCTTATTATCTGGCTTTGCTCATGTTGCTTTATACTTCCAAATTGCAATATTTTTGATGATTTTGATCCCGCGTACATCACAATTTCGGGGTTACGAAAAAAAACATACCCTTTTTCCATATTTTGCTGTTTTTGACACCCTAATTAATGTACGCGAGTACATCGCCTGTTGGAAAAAAGACAACCTTTTGTACGCGTTTTCTAGTTCAAGCATCATATCCACCTTTGAATACAAGTGGCCCCCCGGGTTAAGGGTAGGATTTTACACTTACCGTACTTGTTTTAGGGGTGCTTTTAGACCTATCAAATTACTTGTACAGGTACTTGTTTACGCGGTACTTTTTGAAACTCCTTGTTTAGGGGTGCGGGACTTTGAAAATGTGGACTTTTTGGTAAAAGCAGACTAACCCCCTAAAAATGGTCCCTTTTGAGCATCTCATCACTAAAATGTGGACTTTCTTGTCAAATTTCTCTACACTTTGGACCATTTTTAATGGACAAAATCAACAAAACGTCGACCTTTTGCACCTTATGTGGGATTTGTGTGTGTGTTTGTGTGGGGGTGTGACGGTGACCTGCTGCTGACCTCAGAATAATCAACCAGTGCCCACATTCATGAACTAAACTCAAAAGCTTAATGTATGATTTTGAATTAGGTTCTGTAACAAGTAGACCATCACTTTTTGACTATTGGCATACTGCACAGAGTTTAAAATTGGTTCCCCGTCTTGGTCTTTTGGCATCAAAAGACTTTCTGATCTTTATAATGGCATCTTCCAGCTAAAATGCAAACAGTGCACAATTCTAGACACAAAATATACAAAATTTCAGCAATACTGATGTGCTATATACTTAGCGTAAGCAATACAACGTCATACATGTACGAATGAACCCACCAATCTTCACAGTTTTCTCCAAGAGGTCTGTGACAGGATTTCCCAGGATAATGTAATGATATTATGTGGTGATGAACCATTATAACACATGATAATCGTGGAATCTATACCTCTGCAAGTGGATGTTTGTCCTCCAGTATGGCATGCCAAAGTGGTTATATTATCTTGGCTGGTTTATTGCATACACTCTATACACTAAGACCAAGAAAATAATTAAAACAGTTTATGGGGGGGGGTCTCAACGCAATTGACCATACGGGGACTTGCTACAAACATCAGTCTCATTTTTAGCCTCCTGGTATATCAATGACCCCTTTTTCCATGCCAATTTTAGTATGGCAATGGTTCGTTTTTCAAAATTTCTCAAATTTGTTTGAGAATTAGTCAAATTTCCTGAATTAGAAGCCTATTTTTTCTTAACATTTTAGGAAAATGAGTCGAATTTCCTCAATCTGAAGTCAAAATTGTCCAAATTGCTTAAAATGTAAATTTTTTTTTATGAAAAGGGGGGAAATTGGGTTAGATTTGGCCCAAAAATTGCATTTCTGCTATAGCTACGAGTCCGTTTTTTGGCAACAAATGATATAGGTATATGGGTCCTACTTCCAGACTCTCGGAGGCACGTCCCTACCCAAACCAAACGTGGGACACTCCCCCCCCCCCCACGGGGTATAGGGTGACTCTACTTGATCTTGCTTAGACAAGAAGTTCAGGGTCTCTGGATGGAAAAATTAAATCATCAAGCATGTGACTGAGACTATGATAACTAGTATACATACTTTTGTCTCTGAAGTGCGAATCGTGGTTATTTCACGGTAGTAACGACGATTCCTTCCATTTCTTGGTTTTACTTTACTTACCCATGGGTATTAATAGCAAGAAATAATGGGGGATGTGTAGCGTAGGGTTTATTCTACATTCAAGAAGAGTGTTTATAGATGACTGTATTGTGCAAAAACTTGAGGCCTAACTATTGCTCTGGACAGGACTGGGGGTCTACAGAAAGGCAATTTTATGCATATTATTGTCTCTAATTAGGTTTTTTGCAAATAACAAGAAAACGAAAGGTCAAATAACAAAATAAATATCATATTCAATGTTCTTGTGAAATTGCCACATTTTGGTACCAAGGTCGATATACTTTGGACGATGTATGCCCATTTTGGCCTTTGACCTTGTGTCAAGGTCACTAAAGGTCAACGAAAAAAATGGCAACATCGTTTTTCTGAATAGTCAGACCCAGTAGTATACGTTTATAGTGGTTGCCAACAATTAACATGAACTTCACCAAATTTTACATAGGCCCCTCCACTACTATGGGCGCCTCCATAGTTTGTTACCAAGTTGGTCCCTTTAGCTGATAATACCCAGTAGTTTATCTTTCCATCATACAGTAACAGGTCTATAACACAGATTACACTCGCATGTACAAGAACTTGGTAAACTGTGGATTCACCTGTTTCTGTAAAGTCGAAAACCATTTCTAGAAGCAGCATTGGAACTTTTAACTTTCTACTTTCACTGACGGCGGGTAAATTTTGGTGAAAATTGACTTTAGCAATTAAAATAATACTGAAAAATGTTAGTATTTTTACTGACATATAACGTGTAGTGAATTTTCTAAACGTGCAGTGACCCTTCCGTTCGTGTACACGTTTAAACGTGTACACGTCCCAGCACTAGTTCTGGGGACGAGGCTATTACAATCGGACCATTGCCCTTTAATGTTAGGTGCCTATGACCCAATCTGAGGCTGACCCCCACAAGGTAAGTTGTTATTAGACTCCATCTGTGGTTTCTTTTATGTAGGATTTTGTGCAGCATATGCAGTATCCACAACCCCAAATGATGTCAAGCCTACCACTCAACCAGCACCATTCACATAGGAGGTGGCGAGGAAGCGACCGTGTCTGTGATGCATATAAGGCTGTTCAAACAAATACATCGACAAGCATTGCCATCGTAGTGGATTCTCCTTTTTCCGAATACCAGTGGATGAACCATTGAGAAACGAGTGGTTTGAAGCTATGGGATGGGAGAATAGCTATAAGAAAAGTGCCAGAATCTGCAGTGCCCACTTTGATCCCTCTGACATTTTGCGTGGACTTGGTGGTCGCCGTAGACTAAAACTGCATGTAGTTCCAAAGCCATTGAACATCAGGGATGGACCCTTGCAAAGCCAGTAATTTTTTTACAAGAAATCATCACATCAAAAAATGTTGGGGCTGATAGATGTTGCATATTCTGTTACTAAATTGTCTTAATCAATGGACTTCATAAATCATCAGTATAATAAGTACATAACCTGCAGCCAGGGGTTGCATCAGATGCAAAAAATTGGGGGTCCATGTAACCCCTTAGCCCTTGATATAGGAAATTTTAGGGGTCAAGAAGAGAAACACGTGGGTCAAGCTTATCGTTGTTGGTTCCTGTTATTGTTGTTTTTATTATTTTGATTACTATTATTTAGCATATTTTTATTTACATTCACTTTCATTTGTATTGTTTTTTTTTTCATTATTTTTTATTAAATGTTGGTTTTTGGTGCAATAGTTATTTAGGCCTACAGACTTGAGGGTCGATCGCCTGCAGTAACATAAGAGTGAGCTTTGTTTTTGATTGACTGATGGATAAATACATTTACCTTGACAACACTGCCCCCATGTGTGGTACAACGCAAGTGTATTGATTTTACACAGAGGGTTTCTGACTGAATAAGCATGTAAGCCTGCTTCCAATATTGATTATGGCCCGCATGTTAGTGTCACAGTACACATCAATGCCCATTGAAAAGTCCATAAAGTGCAACTTTTGGTTTTGGGGTTTTGCATCTTTCCGGCGTTCTATCTCAGCCATTGTGCACCTTTTTATACAAGCAAGGTGTTAAATGAAAAGAGTAAGACCTAAGCAACAAAATGCTAATTGTTTAAAATGCCAAACTAGGTATTTTCATTCAACTTAATACAGATTAATCCTACCAACTTCATACAGAGTAGCTAAATCTAATTGCTGCATTACTGATCCACATGCATCGGCTGCAAGTACCTTTCCATGGCAATCATTCACCTACCTTCTGTTGAACACCAAGCCTGCACTGGTTGCCAATCTGGTATCTGGTATTTTAAACTCCTCCTTACCTGGAAAGCTCTTCATGACATGGCACCTTCTTATGATCAGCAAACTTTTCAAACCACACATTCCATCTCGTCACCTTAGATATACACACATTTTCTTTCTGTTCTTCGGACTTCATCTTCATATGGCGACCTGGTCTTTTATGCATCTGCTCTTAAGACTCTGGGAGCTCGCTTCAGAACTCAGATTTTTCAATTCACTTGAGACTTTCAAGAAGAGTTTAAAAACTCACCTGTTTAAGATAGCCTGTGATAATTAACTCACTGTTTTTTCTTTGTAACTGTTTCTTTTCATGTATTTGTTTATGTTTGCATCTCAGTTATGTTGAAAGTAGCTTTTGTTATTCACTCATTATGACATAAGGGCGAAAGTTCTTTTCCCCATAACATTCCTTTGTATTGTGGTTTATTCCGTCAAAAATATGAATATTAATTTATGCAAATTAAGGATAACCCACTAGAATAACAAAGGATGTGAATACTAATTTAAATAATAAAACAACTCATAATCTAATGAATTAAACTTTTGTCTAGGTAACATTCCTGAGCCTAATTTTCTGAGCAGCAAGGACTGAGGCAGGTTCCGAGAGGATTCATCAAGTTGCAAGGATTTACTTATCCCCAGCATGTACAGTAAAATCTCCTAGTCTTGTTTCTTTTTATCATCTATATTACAGACAATGTAGTGAAGAAGAAACCCCAGAGATGTCAAAGCGAAGAGCAGCCAAAGCAGCAAGACAGAACATTAAAAAACAGCTCAAAGATGGACCTCACGTAATTGAATACTCAGAAGGAAAGAATTTTGACCCTCTCAAGGTAAATGTTCTTGTCATTTAAATCTGCATCTTTGCAGCTCAGCTGAATCGTAATTTGACCCTCTATGTTAGGGATGATTGGAGCAGTTAGGTTACAAAACATTCATTTTTGCGAATTGCCTATTAATTAAATCTTTTTCTGTACATATGTGTATGTATGTCCAGTCATTTGGATAAAGTTTTGTATTTGGGTTAAAGTTTCCTTATTGCAAAAGTATCGCTTCAATAGACGTTTTAAAAATGATCGAAGTTTACCGAACTCATTAACCCAGCATCCCATTGGGTCATCGCATGCAACTGTTGAGTGCAGCATGTATGCGTATTTTGCCTTTGCATAATGCACATCACTGGCAAGCGCTTGATGCATGTTTGTGAGTGTATGAGGACGCTCACGTTGAAAAGTTTGTGATATTCATTTGAAAAAGTCTATTCAAACCAGACTTAGTAAATTGGGCCATTTTTATTTGAAAAGCAGTAGGGAGATTTTGCAAGGGCGTGCATGTCCACGGGTGTGTGTTTGTGTGCGTGCATGTGTTTTTCAGTTTGGTTAGGTTTTCGTTTTTCACGTCTTGTTCAAAAGTTTAGTCCGGTTTAAACCATGCAGAATGCAGCTCTGTTTCAGTAGTTATGATAGTATTTATCCTTTTAGAATATTGTTTAAACTGAAAAAATCATGTAATGTATAATAAGGGTCCTATGAAGAGCTGGGAATTAGTGTTTAATTTTCTATCCATGTACATGATCAGTATTTTTGTTCCTGTACCTGGGTACATGTGGATAACATTCATAGACGAATGTCAAATTTAAAGCCTCCATGAAAATGTATTTCTAGCACAAGAAATTATTCGGAATCAAGTTACCTGGCTTCATATTCAGTCATATATCATCTGGGAATGCAACATGTTTTAAAAATTGTGTACCTAATGTTTTTAATCCAGATAATGTAGTTCCCTGAGACAAGTAAGCAATGAATCAATACGGGTGCCTCCATACACATTTTTTGTAGATCACTCTCCTTTAAAGGGGCATTTTGTGATCCACAGCCTTATCCCCCCGACTTACCTAAAAAATGTTGAGATTTTATTATCATCTGAACCATTAGCCTTAGTAATCCACGTGTGCCCAATCTTACATGCAAATTACAACACAGCAGCCTATGGGACTGTGGGAAATGCGCAATTGCTCATAACACAAAACCGCAAGATTGGGGTAAGCTCAAATTTTGAGAATACGCTTTTCTCAAGGATATCTAAGTGATCAATGAATAAAACAGAAGGTGCTGAAATCATGAAATGCACCTTTAATTGCAGCACCCTGTAATTATGCCGAAGGCATACAAGATTTTATCAAACACAGGAATGTCCATGTTTCCGTAAAAGTCATTATTTAAAGCAGCAGCACTGGAATTTAGCATTTTTTTTTATCACGGACATACTTTTATTTTTTACTGATGGCAAATAATTTTGGTGGAAATTAAATTACCTCAGTAATTAAAATAATACTGAAAAGGAGTTGTTTTTGCTGAAGTGTAAACATGTACACATCCTAATGTCACTAATTTCCAGATTCGAATCAAGAGGGAGCCTGTAGATGAAGAGGATGAACAGACAACATACACATGGCAGCACAGTCCAATAGCCAAGGAAGAGGAGGAGGAGAAAGTAGAAAAGAAAAAGATAATGGCACAAAAGCAACAGGTAACTTTTAATATTTCATCACTCATGCTTGTCAGATCCAGAAACTCTTGGGATTGTTTGTGCAAGTACATGTATAATCCCACTGTCCCAGAAGTAAGCATGTGGGAAGCCATTTCGCCCAGGGTTTATTTAACCAATGTTTTCATCCCACCATGTTTTTAGAGTCATTTTTTGTGAGTTATGGATGGAGTTATGAGTTATGTTTTTAGAGTTATTTTGGTGAATTATGGAAGGAGTTCATTGATGAGTTATGCTTTTTAGAGCTTTTTTGTGAGTAAAGCAGAAAATAGTGACAATATATTTTGGTGGGTGGAAGGACAATGTATGGTTTATTAGGGTGGTCCCGGGTTTAAGGGAGTGTTAGCCAGAATTAAGGGGAGGCCTGGTGTAATTTAGATGTCACTTCTTAGTGGCAGGGACATATTTTACACATCGCGTAAATAAGAGTTCACCTTGTTCTTTTTCTTTTAAAAGGAGATGTTCTTGACGATGAGGAGGAAGAGGAAGTGGCAGAAACAAGAGATACTGACCAAACTGCAGGCTCATCTGGGATTAACAAAAGTGGTACACCAATAACACCAATTGAAGCAGGTACTATTACAATGCCACAGGTACATTTACCTAAAGCTGGCAACATGCAGGTGAAAGTTATTCGTGCATGCCCTAAGTGCACACCTGTGGTGATGGAACTGGCAGCCCAGGCCAACAAGGCTAGCAAGACCAATCAAGAGCTGAAAGACTCCCTGGCAGAAAACAACATGAAGTGTGAAAGTGTGACCCGGCTCAAAAAGGTGTTAAATGAAGCTATAGACAGGAACAAAACTTTGGAACGCAGTCTATCCACTCTGCGGGAAATGAACATTGCGTTTCCAGTGAAGGTTATGCATTCAGATTTGATAATGCAGATCTTTTGTGGGATGAGGACGTGTAACCAGTTTAAATGGCTATACGAAAAGATCGAGTCAAGGGTGAGCGTGGCAGACAAAAATAAGCTGAAATCGGTTCGGCTTGATGGCCAAGAACAATTACTGGTGATTCTTATGTACCTTAGATGCAATCCATCTCTTGATGAACTTGCATATTGGTTTGAATTCCGCCTCACTCCTGAAGACCTCACAAAGCTGATGACTGTATGGCTGCCATTGCTAGCTGAAGATTTAAAACCTAGGCTAGTTGAGGGGCCGACATGTGTGCTGAAATCCAATTTTCCTCCTTGCTTTGAATCCGTTGGACGCAACTTGCAGGGTATCATTCACAGATTTGAAAATAACCCGAGAAAAACCATCAATATGGGATGTGGGCCAGACAAGTCGTTCCTGAAATGCATTGTGGCTCTGTCACCAAAGGGCATAGTAATAGGGGTCTCGCAAGTTGTTGATCAGACTGTTGTGGACACAGATCTTTTTGACAAATCCTCTATAAGCAAGCTCTTTGTTCCTACCAATATTATTGTGGATACTCAGGCTCTAGGGTTGGAGGACCATGTGCAATTTGGTGTCAAAGTTCTCAGGCCTCCATTTGGCAAAGACATGGGTGAAGATGCACAGCAGCATATTGAGGCAATAATTGACAGGTTGATGCAGTTCCGCATTCTGCAGGGACCAGTGATGCGAAAAATAACCAAAGCTATGATGGACGATATAGTGGTCATTTGTGGTGCACTGGTCAATTTGCATGTTGATTCCTTGTAAATATGAGACTTGTAAATTTTTTCATGTAGAATGGAGTTCTTAACTTGTAGCATAATTGGTAGCTAACTTTTGAAAACAAACACATGATATCCACCTATGTGCAAATGGGACAGGCATGCTTTTATCTGACAAATAACAGATATAAGTTTGTATTTCAGTTTCCTGTCCTGGTGAGTAGGCTTAAAATTAAATCCAACCAAACAAAAATACCTGAATTATTGCAGAAACTTATAAACATGAAAGCAGTAATTTGCATATTTTTTGGGTTAAAAGTGGGTGACCCGATCACGGTCCATTTCTTTCATATTATATTTTCTCACTTGCCTGGAAACACATCACCAAAAACATATGATTATAAATCAGACCAGCTGTTTGGATAGTAGAAGCATAAATGAAAAGTGATAGGCAAAGATCCATTGCAGCATTTGAGACAATCATTGAGAGGTTGACTGAGTTCCACATTCTGCAGGAAAAGTGATGTGAAAACTAACCAAATTGGCCCATAGGACAGCGTGAGTGAGCTAGTGTTGTCAACCACTTTGGAAGACATATTTGTTCATGACATCAAAAGGAAACAGTTCCACATTTCTTGGGCCTTAAATTTTACTGGGGTAATGAGAAAAAAAATTATCTTCCTTGGAATAGCAAAATCATTATTTTGGAATAAAAGTGTGTGTATGGGGGGGGGGGGGGGGTTTTTTTTTTTTTTTTTTTTTTTTTTGTCATTTGGGTCACCCGCCTTTAAAGAAAAGTGAGTAATTAACATAATAATTTTGTAACCTATGCTTGTGAGCTGTTGTGTCATGCAGATCATTACCATGCAGGAACCTGGTATTGGTTTATATTAAAAAATATTAACAATGGTGTAAACATTTATAAGGTGGGTTAGTTACAATTCAATAAAAATACAGCATTCACCATCTGCCATTGCGGTGACTTTGGGAATGGTGCCAAAGGTCACTACTCAAGGTCCTTTGTATCCAAGTATCATGAAAATGGGCAATGGGCAATTAAATTTAGGGTTAACATTTGGGTCAACATTTTTACCACAGGCACACACTACCAATCCCCATGTGGCCTCTTGCAGACAATACTAAGTATGAAAAACAGTTATTTTTCAAAGTAATATTTAGGGATTCAAACATGTTACAGAGTGGTTCATCACAAATCAACAATGATGCATCCATGCGTCCACGTAGTTATAGTAGGGATAAAACTAGTGGACGCATCAGATGCAGAGTTGTTGATTTGTGATGAACCACTCTGAAACATGTTTGAATCCCTTTCAACAACAAAAATCTTTATGAAAACTGATTAATATCGTGTATAGAGGAACAAAATTATTTTCACTTATAACACTAAAATGTTCCCAATATGGAAAGCACATGAATAAAAAAAATCCAGTTGATTTTCATTGCGATTAAAATTCTAACAGTTTGGCTCCAAATTGCCAATTATGTTTGGAAGTATGCAAATGCCACAAGTTTTTACAATAATGTACTTAACATAATTGGGTATTTGGAGCCAAATGACCAATCATGTTGGGAAGTTTGTAAATTATGAGATATGTATATACCCAATAACTTAATTACTTAATTGGGTATTATGGAGCAAAAACAAATTATGTTTGGACATATGTAAATGTGTTAGCTATTTGCATACTTCTTAACATAATTCTGTTTTGGAGCTAAATGCCCTATTGTGTAAGGAAGTATGTAAATGGGGTAGGTATTTATGGTTTCTTAACCCTAACCCCTTTTGCTATTTAGCCTAAGTCCTGGGAGAAAAGGAATGAATAAAGGGAGCAAAGTAAGTGAAGGGTCAGAGGTTTGCAGGGGATTCGATCTGCCTCCACCCACAACTCCAACAGCCACCTATGGTCTATGAAACTGGCCCGACCCATATGTATGTTCATTTGATGATACAAACACATGACTTTTTTCTCTTAGTAGTATTTTGTAGCATTTGATATGGTAGTGTTAGGATTAACATGATTTTGATAGTGGGAGCTAAATGCCAAATTATGTTAAGAAGGATGACAATGCGGTAGATATTCAGACTCATATGGACTTTATTTAGTGGGGAGTATGCAAATCTGCACAATTTGGTACCTGTGTTCGTTTTTCGAAATGTTGGTTTCGTGTTGCCTGCCTTAAGGCAGGAAGACACATAAGGATCACTTTGTCCTCTGTTGATGTTGTCTGTTGTTGTAGTCCCGGGGTTGTAGTCTGTTGTTGCAAAAAAGGTTAACATTTACCTGTAATATCTGCATACTTCAATGGATTTAAACCAAACTTGAGTCATATGTGCAATATGGAATCCCTCATTTGCTGATGAGGTCAAAGGTCGTGTACCAAGGTCAAAGGTTATGTGAGGCCAAGTTGTAAGATAAAATTTACCGTAATTGAAAAGTTTGTTCAATTGGAACCAAACATGTTTATGGATATTACATGCAAATCCTCATTTGTTTATGAGGTCAAAAGTAAAAGTAATGTGCCAAAGTCATATGATGCCTATCATTCACAAATTGTGACATGTGACACAAGTTGTCTGAGGACCGTGAGGGTTTTTTATATTTAAGCAATGCATGCAGTAAGTTGCTCATCCTTGTTAATCACTTCATCATTCTCTACTCCATTTCTCTACCTGGGTCACTGCACAGTAGGGAAATGGAGTATAGATTGTTTTATAGTGTGATTTTATTTTTTCGTGTCACTTCATTAGGTTGCATTTCATAAATTGGTCTGTCAAATATGGTGGAGTCGCACAAATTTTATGTTAAAGTAAAATATTTTGGGAAGTACTGAATGTATGACAAAAAATTGGTGTCATTTTGTAGCTAATTCTGTTCTTTCTTTAATGCAAGTCCCGTTTCGTTTGAGTGGATAATAGCGAAGTTACGTTTAAAATTGTCCAAGTATGTCAGGGTGGGGCCGGTGGAGGAGCAGTCGGTGGAGGAGCAGCCCATAGACTTGTACATAAAAAACTGAAAATACACCAAATTTCTGACCTTTGTACTTGAAAAAGTATTCACATTAAGGAAATTGTTCTTTTCATAAGCATTGTTAAATACTTAAAGATGCAAATTCTGCAAAGAAACGCCATGCATTTATTCAGGGTGAGTAAAATTATACAGGGTGGGAAAATACCTTTTTGTGACATATTTCTAAATCCAGTTGTGTCACATCGGTAAAACGTGTCTTAATTTTGTGTTATACAACGGTTGAGACCGGTTATTTTGCACTGGTCATGTTTTAAAACAAATGAAATATTCTGATAGATAATATATACAGGGTGGTTCAAATTGTATAGGGTGGATGTATTTCATGACGTTTTTTTTTTAATTTAAATTAATCTTCAGCATGCGTATCAGTCACAATAAATGCTTTTTGTACCTGTAGGCACATGGTGAATATGTGCTTAATGCATATAGGACAAATTATGCTTTATACATTGTCAACCAAAGGCTGGTTAACGCCTAAGTTCATAATATAGGTAAAGTCCGAACTCGGATACTGGGTAATGATGAGATGCGAAACCAAGAGTAAGACAGCAGAAAACAAATGTATATTCAAATTGCATTTATTCTACTGGTCATATTTTCTGTCCATGAATTCTCCATAATTATAAACTACAATATTGGCTGATGTCTAGGGCTTAATATTCAACTCATAAATCCACAAACACTCAATCTCTGATCTCATTCACACTCATAAACCGCTAAAATCCAATCTCATTCTTTCATCACATTCAATTATCCCAATTTCTACAGAATATTTCACTTTAATTATATTACATCAGTTGACTATTGCACGTCAAAACCTAATGAGAGGTATCATTCCATTTCCATTACATAAGTATCGTTCTCATACAACCCTGTCAATTATATTCCGTCACAACAACAAATTAGTGAAAAATTCCTTTAAACTAGGCAAGTCCACGTGACATTGTCACGGATATAGTTCATTGTCTTCCAGTTGGGTCCAAGTTCATTCAACAATGTTCAATATATGGATTTTAGATTTTAGCATATTGTTGACGTACCTTTTCCTTAACCTTTTTTTATACTTAACACCAATCTTCAAATAATTTTGTCGCCAACTCGATGCTTTACACCAAACAGGTTCTTATTCTAAGTTATCTTCAATGCGCTAAAAAATCAGTTTATAGGTCAATTGCGAAACAACCGGGCAGCGTCGATCCGACACCCAATAGTACCGCAAGCTTATAATCAGCACCCGACATCGACGCACGTTTGTTAGCTGCAAATTTATATGAAAAAAAAAACGTACAAACACCACACACACAAAAAATTAGAAAAATTAAATTAAATTGATATTAGATTTTCACAAAAACACATTCAACGACCAGCATTCGTTTTTGTTTCTTAGGCCCCCCCCCCCCCCCCCCCCCCCCCCCCCCCCCCCCCCCCCCCCCCCCCCCCCCCCCCCCCCCCCCCCCCCCCCCCCCCCCCCCCCACGAAAATAAGAATACTAACTATTTGCTATTTCAATTTCGTTTTATAGCACTCGGGCATTTGAAGTATTTTCCATTACACATTAAACATTTAACAGGCGAAAAATTTCACAGGTGTCTATTACAGCCTTTTCCCATAATGTTCTCATGAATATGATCCTACAGATGAGATTTGCAATGTAGACCTTGTAGAAGCTAGTGTCTTTCACGGCAAGTAAGAGTTTATCGTGTATGATCGCTCTCCTCACCGAGATCTCTACGTACATTCAATTTGCTCTCACATATTTTTGTCTATTGGATACCTCTACCTGTTCTCGACTCCCTTAGTCTTTCGCACCGACTTTTGATTACAAACCACGGCTCTACATATCCACATGGCAAGTTGTGCAACCAGGTTGGCCAAACCTAAAGTTTGTGCTCCTTCAACCGAGTTTTAGTTTAACGAAGACGACGCGAAACATAATTTTTTACATAAATTAGTTTTTAACATAATATGGTTATAAAAACTTACGTTTCAGATCTGGTTTGTCCCCCACTCACGGTGAATAAACACACCACCATCGTCACCGTCACACACACGGCCACTCACACGCAACAATTTTGTTACCGGGCAGCCAAATTTTGGTTTTGCTATATTTTTTCGTAGCAATAAACCCAGTTGAATATATGGTAGGAGTATGCTAAATCTCGCATACGGACTCTCATCCTAACATTTTAGATGAATTGCATGGATGGCATACTTTGGAGGGCCAATCAAGAATGAAAACAAACGTTTGACCATTGCCACGACTCAAAATTCGCGAGATAGCACTGTGAAGCTGACAAAACAATGCACTATTTAAAGCGATCGCTCGGGCATGCATCGGCTCTAATATTTGTTGCGTTATAACACCACTATAATTTTGCAATAGTGCCATCATATTTCCACATAGCCTGAGTTCTCCTGAGTTGCGTAACATTTCACCCCACTTAAGCTAAATACCCAGTGTATTGTGCTAATCACAAAAACTTAATTACACTACTTCCAAAATCTCTTACATGACTTCAGCTTCCAGTTCTCACTATGCTTCCTGTTAAACTTTGTCCACACCTTCAATTGCTATGCTCATGAAGTCTGATCCAACGTATATTTCCCCTTAAACAATATTAGCACATTTTTGAGAGCGCCCCAATTTTTCAAAAAATTTGAGTTTTACACGATTGCATTGGTAACGGCTAGAATAGTAAACTATACTGTGAATGGTTTTAAGATCGGAATGTCTGTCTATGTGTCACAAACGAAGGAGGAATTTGTACTAGAATAATATTTATCGGGGATCCCCGATATAATACAACGGTGCTGGAAACGGGCCTTCCATGTGACATAGCCGTGAAAATAGCGCCATGGATGTGTCTTACGCTTCATCCATTTTAGTTTGTTTTAATAGTTCAGGCAAGCCAAGTTAGAGGTTATTTCTCGATGGTGTGGCACTATTTAATCATGGACGGACATAACCATAAAAGTTAGCATTTCCAGCTCTGCCGTTAAGTCCAATCTGGGATTCCCAATTCTGATTTACAAAATCGCTTATTTTGTGATAAATATGCACATTTTTAGCATTCTCCCCCGTTCGCAGGTATGTTTCGTAGACAATTACCATCGTACCTGTGCAAAAATATCAAATTTTGAAACTTGGGGGGCGCTCTTTCAAAAAAAATGTGCTAAATTGCTTTAACTTTAACTTCTATCCTGTATCGGTAAGTTGTAATGCTAACGCCCACAGTCGTATCCTATTCGCCACCTTTGATTTGCGCAGAAGTCAGGGGTTGATGGTCAGTTGGTATAACAAAACTCTTTCCCATATAAGAAGTAGCGATTTCCTAATTGCCATATGAATGCCAACATTCTTTTCAATTGGTGAGTAAGCACGTTGATGTTGTCAAGTTTCTTGCTGGCGTAAGCAACAGGGGAATAATTCTTGATCATGTTCTTGCAGCAATACTGCGCCTATCCCATCATTGAATGCGTCACTCCGAAAAGTATTAAAAGTTTGACTTAGTCAGGTAAATGCAGTATCGGGCGACTGGTAAGTTTACTCTTGGAGTCTGAAATGCATTCTCTTGGCTTTCATCCATTTTAAAGGTGCAACGAGAGATTTCAAATATAAGGTGTGTACCTTAAAAATCGAAAAGTACTAATTTTGTGCCTGATGTGAAAGCTTTCATCCAAAAACATCCTCCATCTGAAAGGATTAAGCTGAGAAAGAAATGTTTCTTGATACAAAAATTGCGAAATTCTAATTTCGTATAAGAGGCCAATACGAAATAAGCCTAGCCTTTACACGAATATAAGCAAATCAAAATCACCGTTTTCTCTCTTTTAATACATTTCTGTAGCCAAATACAAGGTAAGAAATGTATAAGCGTCAAAATCTGTATGAAATTACTATTATGACACAATATTTGGGCCTCAAAATCTCTCGTGGACCTAAAACTACGTTGGATTCTCCCTTCTTCGTTCTATCTGTTAAATGGGCAAGCAATTGGAGGCAATTCTGGTATGAATCGACGATAGTATGATGCTCAATCCAAGAACGAGGTAGTTGCTTCTTTGTGTTGGGTTTTATTTGAAGCTGTGGATTGCTTCAAGTTTACCGGGTCGAGGTTTCATCTGTCTTCCCTACCACATGTCCCAAGAACTCAACTTCATTAAATCCCACATCGCATTCGTCGGCCTGCTGTGACTTTGCTTCGCGGAGCCTTTGAATACATCGTGAGACGGTCGAAGTGTTCATGCCATGTAAAATGGATGGATCAAGACGTCGTCCACATAGTGGCACATTTTCTACTCCTTCCAACAATACTCTCATCATTCTGTTAAAAGTCGCTCTGAATTGACTAATCCGAAGCGGAATCTGATTAAACGTGTATAATCCGTGTGAAGTGTATGAAAGATGAATACTTTCGTGACTTGTCGTCCATCGGTATTTGCCCAATTCACTTTGCACATCTATCTTGTAAAGTAGGTGTCTTGTGGACAATTTGCAAATATATTCTTCTTTAGGATCCGAACACAAACAAGAGAAAGGCGTAGGCGGATATTACTCTTTGAAAATTATCCCAAGTTTCAAACATTGTGGCAATCTCCCCTTGTACTTCATCTCTAAGTGCGAATGGTATTGGATACGGTTTGCATAAGATAGGCTTCTCATCAATGACTTTAATCTCATGCTTGGCTAATGTAGTTTACCTGGGTATGTCGGTAACACCGCACTAAAACTACCAAAGTATTGCTGGACCTCTGCTCTTTGTTTCCCATCAAGATCCTTGTTGACCGGACATTCTTCTGCTTTTCTTTAGCTTTCAACCTGGGAAGTTGTAACAGCTTTCATCATCTGGAAGTAAGGTTTCACCTTACTCTGTAGTTCCTTTCTAATACAGCTACTGCAGCTACCTCTGAAAATATATTGCTCATCTCTACTGAGGCTAGCCATAACATCTGGTCTACGATGGTATAATTTCGCATGGTTGCATGGAATGTCTGTGTTGTGTCCATAATCGATACGATAATCCACGGGCCTAGATTTCTCTAAAACGGTGTAACGGACCCTCCATTGAATTAGCAATGTTATGATGTCAGTTGGACAACCCACAAAAGTTTTACTTCTGTCCCCACTTCAATGACCGGTCCCTTGCTTTGATTGTAATAAGACAACCGTTTGTTCTGTGAGCTTTATTTCAACACTGTCTAGCTAGACGGCAAGTACCTTCCAATCGGTTTTGCAGCGATGACGACTGGTATATTCCATAAGTATTGCCATATGTCCTCTTACATGTCTCCCGTAAAGCAACTCAAAGGTGCGAAACCAGTGCTTGTCTGAGGCGTTTCGCGGTATGCGCAAACAAGAGTGCGGGCGATTATAGGATCCAGCTTCGGGCGTTCCTCGCAATCCGCTGAGCAATCGCTTCGCGTCCCATTGTATTTCGCAACATTAACCCATTCCCATGCATGGTAGGGGGTCGTTGTACTCCCTTGATGGATAACAATCTGTTAACATTCTCCATAATACATGGATTTGTAAAACGTGACCCTTTGATAGTAGTATTACCGGTTGGATTATTCCTAGTCTGGTGTATATGTTGAATAACTTCATCTGCTATAACCTCCGGCGTTCTATGGTCTTGAGAGGAACTGTTCGGGATATCTGGTTGGCATCAATCGATTAAAACTAAATTATATCGATTGTTCCTCTGTCGCTTACCCGGCTTTATAGGGACCAAACCAAACACTCTACTCCGACGCGGTGAAAAGGAGTCTCGATCAGTGGCATCTCTCCCAATGGAACCTTAGTTAAACGTCCCGAGGTATAGTGCGCTGGCACACATCGCAAGATCACAATATCTCGCAACATTCTGCGGGTATCCTGGCCAAAGTCGGACATTATCTTATCAGGAGTCCTTCGGTCCCTGTGTCTCCTAACAAGACGCGTGAGCCACTTTCAAGAATGTTTTCCTGAATGCAGATGGTACCACCGAGCTGTTTAAACTTCTCCAGATATACATTTGTAGCAAGCGCTCTCGATAAATAATCCCATCTTCCTTGAGGTAGACAGCGCTGCTTCCATCTCCAAATCGCTTCCGCTCTCCAGTGATCGCTCTCTCCCTAATCTTTTGTAGTGATGGATTTAGACTTGCTCGTCCGACTCTTCTCTGGTGTTACGACATCTTCATCAGGGGGGGACAGTAAGTAATGGCTGTGTGAGTTTATGCGAGCTGCGTGTTGGTGCTCTAGTTTCAAACAGATGCGGCGACATGATGACTCTACCTTGTGCAGGTAAGTTGGTCTGCATTCCAACACTGGCAGTTGAATTATTGCAACATCAGGACTACTGTGCACCAGGGTACTGTCCTATAATAAGATCGCAAATCGGTCCGCCGTCTCCATAGCTAGGGCGTAAACTTCGTCCATCTAGATGCGTGTTTTGTTTGTAACCTCTATGGTAACAACTGGGTATTTACGCTCCGTACCGTCTATTAAAGAACACGTATGTGTTGAACCTGTGTATTGATGTAAAGATACTTATTAACTACAATACCACTACATCCCGTGTCTCTATACTTGTACTTTGTGTCATTTACTTTGCCTTCTTTCAGCGGCATACGGTTGCTTTGTCCCAAGAAGGTGAATTTGACAACACCACCACAAACTCACGTGGGCATCACATTCACCTGTGATACTTCTTTGTTCCGTTGAATGGTTTACCTTGTAAGGGTTTTTCAAATCCAGAACACATTAGGCCAAAAATTCAGTCCAGGTCTGTTAACTGTAAGTAATTTCCAAATTACTAGGGCTGTGATACTGGTGTTACTTTGACTATACTGGTTAGGCCTATTCTTCATTTGGACTCAGACGTGGATTGATTCATCTTCTGATTGATGAATGAAGTCTCATCTTACTATATGGGCTGTGATGCTTGAAGGTATGACTTGATAGGGCCTAACTCTGTTTGAGTCGCCTGCTTGTTCTACATCTTGCTTTGACGAACAGATTACCTGGATTCATTAGGCCTACTATAGTTGATGAAGGCAATTCTTGAATCAATTCATCCATCATTAGTCTAGTGTTACCTTTGCGAAAGCAATTTCGGGCTATATGTCCCTTTTACACAATAAAACACACAAGCGGTGGTCGGGGTTGACTGGCAAAAATTTGTAGATCGGTCACTTGGTCGATACGGTGGACCAACAGATCTATAACCAGTGTTCACTCGCGCGAAGTGTTTTGATTGTGACCTTTGTTTGACTTGTACCTTTCGGGGTTAAACTTGTTAGGGACTATTTTTCCCCTTCCATTTTGTCGAGATTCTCAAGATACCAGGACACCTTGAATTTTAAGATAACTATCGGCCAATTTGGCGAGTTCTGCACACACTCTTTGGTTTCGGGTAACACTATATGATTGTGCCCATACTACTGGGGCAAATAGTATAAAATGGTTTTACCAGAAGATCAAAAAGACCCTTTAAATATTCCTCGGAACCAGATAACTCAATCCATCTTTGAACAAATATTGGCTACATACGGGAACTAGTGTATGTCAGCACTATCACGAGCCTTCAGGTCTAGAGGTTTTTGTACTTTTACTAACCCCTTCTTCGCAGTGAGTTGGTAAAGTCTTAACAATGCATCTTTTAGGACTTTGTATTGATCTTGTTCTTCAGTAGTTAAAGGAAATAGTCACGATTTTTGTCCAGCTCAGTTTTACTTACATTCATAAAATATATGTACATACATCGCGAATCCCGACAACTAAACAATTTGATGTAAAATTAAAAATTAACAAAAAATAGAAAAATTAAAAAAAACATTTTTGTTTTTGGCCTTTACGAAGACAACGGGCGGATTTTTTCGCCGGCTTCATTGATCAAAAAGCGCCCAACTCGTGACGTAAAGGCAAGGACCAAACATTTTCGTGTGACTCGAATTGTTATGATGACACTGTAATATTGATGGATTAATGAAGTAATAATAAAAGTAGAAAAAAAGTTCCAGAATGGACATATTTTGTTTAATTTCGTTGGTTAATTATTATTGAAGTGGCAACACTGCGATATGATGGTCACAACAACTTAAATTATGGATGGTCATCACTTTGACGTCACATTTGCCAGCGATGTGGATTTTGTCGGAATCGGTTCGGTAGTAAGCTATTGGGCGGAAATTAAAAAGGGCAAATACTCTCAAAAATGTGGACATTTTCAACTTATTTTGATTTATATGTAATCTACGTTACTAGGCTGTCCATCCATACCAAATTTTCAAATATTTCAATCACAGGACATATTTCCTTAATGAATCGTTATACTTCCAAACCTCTACCTGTAAGTAAAGTACCCAAATTCATGGCCCAAACAGTTTTGTCCCAATTCTGAACGTGGCATACTTCATCAACTGGTTATAAAGATCCATGTTATCATGGAGTCGTCATATTTGGGAAGCTTTGAGGGGTTTGTATTGTCCTTTAACTGTGACATAGTACCGGCATCATCTTTACTTTGAGAGCTTGCAAAAACTGGCCTCCGAGGCTTTTACACCCAACTGGCATTTCTTTCTGCTTCTCACGCGCGTTCAACTTTAACTGTTCTAACTCTATTTCATGTTTTCTATGAATTTCAGCTGTTCTTTAGCACACATATAGGTTTTGTTTTTCTTGTTCACGACGCGCCGCTTTTCCTTTTCAAACTCACGGAGCTTAGCTTCAGTCCAAACGCGCTTCGTCCTTTTCCACTTTCATGGCGCCCTGTTCCGCTTAATGCGCTCTTTTCCCTTTCCGGCTTTAATTCGCTTTTTGCCCTCCTTTTATGCTTTTACAATACTGATCCTTGTCAATCTCCAACTGAAAACTGAATTCTTTTACTTTTCGCATGAACGCCGCTCTTTTCATTTCACGCTCGGCAGCTCTTGCAGCGCGATCAGCGTCACGTTCCCCTTTTAATCGGGCCCTCTCTTCAATAACATACTGTCTCAATTCTACATCCTGAAGTCCAAATTTTTCACCTAAAGCAGTGAGGGTTTCTAGTTCTTTATGATAATCCATGGTGGTACGCAGCTATAACAAACAAAACGAGTATTCAGACTACAAACGAAATGCAACGATTACGAAAATAACCAAAACATTCCGACAATCACAACGCCGCAATTACCAAATTTACCAATACTATTCAAACCAGCTCGTCGCAAAATAATCAAATACGGGTGTACAATACGATAATAATATAACTAAAATACACAATTTCACAATATTTCCTACCGTTACATCCCTAACAAAGGTGCTGTCGTTTAATTGCGTGCTTCGCTTGGCTTGGCGTGAGAGAGTTATCAAAGGGCGTGTTCACCCTGTGGAATACAATGTAAGAGACTGGCATTCTATACAAAGTACACAAGGATAGTGTCAAATAGAGAATTAGTCAAACTCGAAAGATTCACCCTCAATCATTACCGTACATATCCATGCACTTTCGGACAATTTTTTTCACAGGCGGCGAGAGCCCCCCACAATTGTAACCAAAGGCTGGTTTAAACGCCCCAAGTTCATAAAATTTAGGTAAAGTCCGAACTTGGATACTGGGTAATGATGAGATGCGAAACCAAGAGTAACAGCAGAAAAACAAAAATGTATATTCAAATTGCATTTATTCTACTGGTAATATGTTCTGTCCATGAATTCTCCATAAGTATAAACTCCAATATTGGCTGATGTCTAGGGCTTAATATTCAATGCATAAATTCCCAAAAACTCAATCTCCTCACACTCATAAACGCTAAAATCAATCTCATTCTTTCATCAATTCAATTATCCCAATTTCTAAAGTAATATTTTCACTTTAATTATATTACAAATTTCAAAATTGTTGTATCAGTTGACTATTGCACGTCAAACCTCATGAGAGGTATCTTCCATTTCCATACATAAGGATCGTCTCATACAAACCCTCCATTATATTTTTTTTTTTCCCCGTTCACAACAACAAATTAAGTGAATGAAAATTCCTTTAAACTAGGCAAGTCCACGTGACAATGTCACGATATAGTTCATTGTCTTCCAGTTGTGTCCAAGTTCATTCCAGCAAGTTCAATATTATGGATTTTAGATTTTAGCATAGTGTGACTACCTTTTCCTTACCTTTTTATACTTACACCAAATCTTAAATAATTTTTCGCCAACCGATGCTTTACACCAAAACAGGTTCGTTATTCTAAGTTATCTTCAATGCCCGCTAAAAAAATCAGTTTATAGGTCAATTGCGAAAAGAAAAAACCCGGCAGCGTCGATCGAACCCAATAGTACCGCAAGCTTGTAATCAGAACCCGACATCGCCAGCACGTTTGTTAGCTGCAAATTGATATTCGACAAGTTGCAATATTTTCCGAAAGACATCTTAAATTTCATTTCTTTAGATTCTCACAAAACTACATTCAACGGACCAGCATTCGTTTTAGTTTTCTATAACACCAAAAGCAAAATACTAACTATTTGCTATTCAATTTCGTTTTATAGCACTCGGGGCAATTTGAATATATTTTCATGTTGCAATTTACACATTTAAACATTAACAGGGCGAAAAAAAATTCACAAGGCGACGAAACTCTACTATTAACCCATTTCGTATATCCAAAATGAACTTAACGCAGACAAGGTACAATGAGATTTTTTCCTAGTCTATGTTACAAATACTTCCCACACTTTCTCGGGATACTAATTTGACCCGCGCACCCAATTTTGAATACTATACGCTCTACATATCCATGGCAAAGTTGTGCAACCTAGTTGGCCAAACCTTTAAGTTTTTGCTCAAACCGAGTTTAACGAATACGAAACATACATTTTAGTACATAAAATTAAGTTTTTTAACAGGAATTATGGTCATATAACCTTGGTTTCTCGATTCTGGTTTGTTCCCCCCACCCCGTGTAATACAACACCAACAAACATCGTCAACCGTCACACACACGGCCACTCAACACGCAACAATCTTGTTACGGCAGCCCGCAAATTTTGGTTTTGCTACATTATTTATCGTAGCAATAAACCAGTTTAATACTATGGTATGAGTATGCTAAAATCCGCATACGACTCTTCCTACATTTAGTGAATGCATGATTGTGCATGACTTGGGAGGCGAAATCCAGAATGAAAACAAACGTGTGACCGCCACGCCCAAAATTCGACGCGATAGCACTGACAGATGACAAAACACATGCACTATTTAACGCGCTCGCTCGGGCATGCATCGGCTCTAATATTTGTTGCCGGTATAACACCATATAATTTGCAAAGCGCATCATATTTCCACATAGCTTCGAGTTTCATGAGGTTTTGGTAACAATACATCGGTGTATATTAAGAAATTTTTTCCTGTGTATACGTGCAGGACCCTATTTTAAATGCGAGAAATACAGAAGGATTGCCTTTCATTTTTATCACCCTATATGATTTTATCAATGGAATGCTAGTTTTAGAAGAGACCTACACTGTTTACTTTCTGCCTACACTGTTTTTACTAATATTTTGTTAGTTCAACTTACATATGATAGACACTTGAGCACTTGGTCTTCCAGGGTAATTTTATAAGCAAAAGTACACAAGAATATGTGTTTATATCTGTTTTGCAACTTGCTTCCATTACCAATGACCAGGAAAAGATTTACTCTGAAAAATGGTATGAAAATCCTTCATACGTGTATTTTACACTTCAGAATAAGCATAATATTGACGACAAGATCTATATATTATCCCATGCCAAAAAATTGGCCTGCACTGAGTGCAAAATTCGGAAACCTATTTTCTTCAAACAAAAACCTTTTAGCCTTGAATTCAAATGATATGCATTTTCCAATACGAAATTCCATATTTAATCTTATATTCGATCTCAAGAATGTCTCTAATGACATCTGGAACCATTAAAGTTTGTGAAAAACATACATTTAAGATTAGAACACGGCAAAGTGTCTGAGATTCAGCAGGAGACACTGGTTTCTGGTTCAACACTCTCAAGGCTTTCTACTTCACTCAGACGTGATTCTACAATATTTTCACTCTTTTTCCATATTTCAGTATAAAAAAATAAGATGTCAATAAAAATTATTCAGTTTCATAAATTCATTAATAAAATAGTTTTTTTTGGTGGATTTGTTTTCTACAACGAAAAGAATATTTTGAACAAGGTCATGTAGGGTCAGAGGGTGCCTAATGATGGCAGCAAATCAAATATGGCTGTCGCCAATACACTGCCACCACACTGTAGGACATCAGTGACTGCCACTGGCAAATTGGTTCAGTTTTCGTGACTATTTTGTTTGTTTTTTTTTGCTAAAAAATCACTAAAGTTACATGATAGTCATGGTTACTTGGTTAGTTACATGACAAAATATAAAATCTACTTCAGAATGAGGGTGGAAACTACGTACTATCGAAAACGGTATTTTTTCAACATTCCGAGTCTTCAAAATTTGGAAGTCAAGAAGTGGCTGTAGGCCAAGACATTTTTGACTCCGGCTTCGGGCATGATTCGGGCATTATCCCACCCCCAAATTTCAAGGTATTTTCAGCTTAGAAGAGGGTGGGAGTATACTCGGGTCAGTACGGTAATTTGATCTACATATCATTCAGAAAAAGAAACCACACAGTTCACCATGACAAGAAAAATGTAACTTTTTTGTTGTTTCACCCTGTATATTTCTGACCCACCCTGTATAATAAAGTTGTACTTGGCTGCTTTTGCATCATTATAATATAAATATAAGCTTTCCAAAAATGTGTACTTTTAATGGTCTAGAATGTATTGATTAAATGTGACACACTGTTGAATGAAAAAAGGAAAATTGTTATTTTCTACCATGTAATAGTTTTTAGGACCAATTTATGAAATACGACCTTTAACAGTTTTTGACAATTCTATTCCTTCTAAAAGAGGTATGCTTTATCTAAGAAATTTTATGTTGTAGGGATTAGGCCTTGCAATCCCTCACTGGAAGATCAAATGCCATTCATAAGATTTAATCTGTTTTATTATACAATGTATCAGATAGATTGAATTATATGGAATTCATGACAAAAGCACCAATATAGGATAACAATGGAATATAGGCCTACAGTATAGGAGATATCATTTCAGTATCGCTTTTCGTGGGTTGCCAGCATGCTGGCATCGAACACTTAGCATCCATTGTGCATGTGGGATGCAGTATGGGTCACTAAAATTTTTTTTTTAAATTGTCATTGACCTCAATTGAAACACACACACAACACCTGAACAACTTTGGTGCATTACCCTACCCCAGGAAGATGGGTCCAAATTTTTTTTCTAAACATGTACGCAAATGATGTCGCAAACATAATTACCTAAATCATTTTGCGACACAACTGCGCATATTTTTTTTACACAGGAAAAAAAAAAACGCAAGGGATTGAACCAAAGAGGTTTCTATATAGATAGAGAGGCAAAACGTTACGTAATATTTAGAAATCACCGTCTCGCATGTTTGGCCGACCACAAAGAAAACATAGAGTAACAACACTAGAAAAGCAATGGCTGCCTCCGCCTCTGCCACATACTGTGGGTGCCGCTTTGCATATCCACTAATCGGTAGTGATACAAATTAATGTTGTGTTCGAGGTGGCCAGGTGTAATAATAGGTACCTGGCTAATTGTGCTCAGATACTCTTTTTTCGCCTAAGCAATGCGCGACTAGGTGAAATGATGGATTCATTGAGGCGGTTTATTTAAATCAAGCGAATGATGTGTCATTCATTCGTTGTGTGGCCATGGGTAGACAAAATTTAACCACCCCCCAAAGCACAACATCCAACAACTGATATTTTGGAGGAGGTTGATAGAATTGACATTAGTGTGTATCCAAGCACCCAAACTGATAATTATCCGTGAATATTCCAAATGGCAGCGCCCAGCACGGACGATGGTTTTGAATGAGTTTACACCCCCTTGATTGCAACACCCAGGTAGATGAGTGTAAATGATCCCAGATGACATTGGTCTCAATTCCTTAATACAACATTAATTCCTAAACCCACAGATTGTTTTATATTGGCCCAATCAATCCGATGTTGTTATGGACAGATCACTGCATATGTGCAAACCACAGATCTGTTTAAGCTAACTGAGTTAACAAAGCATTACAAGTATCTAATATTCTCGAGAATTTGAAGGCAACTGAAACATTTGGTTTTTTCTGTACTATTTTTCATTTAATGCCTGATTATTCCCTTTGAAGTAGGATGTTAATAATAGAAACAATTTTAATTTGCTTGTATTTGAGCAATAATTTGAGAACAATGATGCACAGTTTCTATGGCATGATCATATAATGCTAGTCCAGAATGATTTAATAAATTCTGTTCTTTGACACACGCCAAATTGGCTATAGGTGGCAGTTCGAGCTTTTTGGAGGGGACACTATCTTAGATTCACAAATACTGACATAGAGAAGATTCAAGTAGCTTCCCCCATGCATTTCTTCCAATGGGTTTTTTGTACAGCTACTGATCTCTAACGATTCACGTGACTACCATGTTCATAAAACTCACCATTTTGAAGTCAATACATTGTGGGAAGGTACTGATTTTCTTCTCTAAAGGTGCAACGAGAGATTTTAAGTCCGCCCAAATATTGTATCATAATAGTCATTTCATATAGATTAGACCCTCAATCGATTTCTGGCCTTGTATTTCGGTCTACAGAAATGTCTTCAAGAAAGAAAAAAGGCGATTTGATTTGCTTGTATTCAATGTAAACACTAGGTTGAATTTCGTATTTGCTCCTATACGACAGTAAAAATTCTCACAATTTTTTGTACAAAAAAACATTCTTTATTTTTTTTATTTTTGGGTTTAGTTTTTGTTTTTTATATGCTTTACATCAGGGCAGAAATCTGTACTTTCGATTTTTTAAAGGAGGGCACCCCGAGATGTTAAACTCATCGTTGCACCTTTAATACTGACTGCCATTGGAGGCTACAGTTAAAGAGATAAGCAGCAATTTGCTTGATCCAAACATTAAAAACAATCTCAAAATTCATATTTTGGTATGCCTTGTTGCTGGCATGGATGTGCTTAACAATAACCTCCTTTTCAAGTTGATTTTGCTTGAAATCGTGTTTAAAGACAGGGGCAGTATTTTTTTTATCTGATTCTGAAATCTCTGTATATGCGTACCAAAATTCCTACTTGTGATCAAAAATCAAAAATATGCCGTTCCCTGTGATTCAATCGATTTTTAATGCATGAATAATGGACAGTTTTGATCTAAACATAATTGATCTTTGTTATTCTGTACTGGTGTAAACCAATCATCTGTTTAATGTAGATTTTGAGATGCATCGCTTATGGTTTTTACAAATGTTCTCAAATACTTCACTATTTTATCCCACATTAAAGTGCTGATATAGAATTGTACATATTTATCCCCAATTTATAAACACAATCCTTTCCCTTTTTTTTTCTCTCCCATTAATTCGCTTTTTCCTTTTAGGAGTAGAACATAATGATGAGTCCAGGCCCTTATCTAACCCACATATTTGGTAACACATCTAACTTGAGCTGGGTGCTGTAACCCCCTATAATTGAGCAAACACACGATGGTGGAAAATGGATCAATTCAGGGGCTGATTGCCAGATTTCTCATAGAGGGGGTGCCCAATTTTTAGAGAGCCCACAAAGCTAGATCTAACACGGCCACCGACGCCCTGTACCATCATTCTTAGATATCTACGGGCGCCCCTGTGTGTTCAAAAGGTCATTTGGATAATCTACTGTGCGCCCGGCACTCTCATGCGGGGGCCGGCGCCCTGTTGTTCTGCTAAAATAGAATGGGCGGCCCCCCTAAAGGCCGCCCCTGATTCAATGGTGAGCTAACTTCGAATTAAGGCTTAAAACTTTTTGTTTTGTACATGGCTGGTACTTGAAGTTGTTTTCAAAATGACCCTTTAAATTGCAAATGTATCTGGGTTCAATGTTCATCTAGAGGTCATTGTTAAAATGCGGTCCTTTAAGAGAAATTAGTATTACTGCAGAATTTTATATTTTAAAGTTCTGCTGAGTCTGATTGCAACCATTGAATGTGCTTATATTAGATCCAGCAGTTAAAGGCACATCAGTGATTTGCTAAATCCGAAAAATTAAAAAAAAACAAATCATTTTTTGCATATCTGTACCAAGTATAGTTAATACCAATACCCGCAATTGTGTTAAGACCAAAGCAATCTCAATAAGGAAAACAATGATTTTTTAACTCCGATACTTACTAACAACAATGTAGTTGAAGGAGTTTTTCATTTTTGGAGCCTGCTGGTGTTGTTACTTTTTTCTGGTCATTTTTTCTGTTGGGAAAGATAAATTATAGACACTTCTAAACAAAATTACCCTTCACTTTTTTCTATTCTACCAATTTTCAGTATTTTGCCTCTTTTAGGGTGAATCACTGATAGTGAATTTTGTAACCTTCATACCCATTGTGAATTTATTCAGTGAAATGTTTTTCAAAATAGTGACACATTGTTTTTAAACTGTATATATCCATTTTTGAAGTAATGAAATTGTGTACCTTGCATTTTTATTAGATTACTGACCCTGCACAATGATCAATTAGATATTTAGTGGGGACATTACTGGCAGTTACTGCATATCAGAGTTTGTCTTGTTTCGTCATGTGTGACGTGATCAAGCTGATTGAAGTGGAGCCCATCAGTGCAAAAATCAGAAATTTTTTTAGGGAACACTGTTATGTGAAATTTCTGTTGCACCTTACATATTCACTTTCTAGTAGTTCATTTGTTCTGAGCAACATAAAATGACCACAGAAAGTGCCATCAGTTATAGCTTATAGATCAAGGTTTACAAGAAAGAACAATTAGGTTAGGTAGGCGGTATGCTGTTGAAGTCGTAACAATTTTGAAAGGGCCATGTCCTATCACTAATCAGGCCTTGTCCCAAAACCCCTATTATTTTGGAAGTGGTCAAAATTTTGGTGTCTCTGAAGTATGCTACTATTTTTCCTGTTTCCTCATTACCTTTGAATCTTGGGGCTAAAAGGATGTTTGGTTTGGATGTTTTTGAGCAAAAATATGTTGCCTCATTTTGGTTGACCAATTTAAATTAATTTTTTCACTGTACTTCTTGAGTTATTACAAAATCATGTTTTTGAGCTCCACAACATCAAACGGGTTGAAAAATTGGTGCGAAACTGAACGGGTAGGGTTTTTTTGGATTGAAGGCCATTCTAATCTATCAAGATCATTCTATCAATATGTATCATAGAATTAAAGATAATCTCTAACATGTGCTTATTCCAATTAGAAGTTGGAATTGGGAATTGTTTTGTTTTGATGCAGTACACAATTATGCACAGTACCACAGTTCTATAGGTTACTGCGGTATAAAAATAATTGGATATTGAATTTTTTTAACAAATGATTTTCTATATTTAGGACTTCAATTTGAGGGTCCAGTTCTCTTTTAACAAAGTGATTAGTATCATGGAAAGCAATATGTATATGAAAAAGCATATTGTTTTGAAAATGGGAGTGCAACCTTTCAGCGGAAATTCTGAATCATCAGCCTTACAAGGATATTAATCTGCATTGAACATCCCATTGGAATCCACAGCGACCCCTACCATCTGTACCGGCCACCCAGCGTCACCCCCTGAACAATTTATATCCTAAGTTCAATACATCAATTATCAATTGAAAGCTTTTATATACAAACGAGAACATAAGTTTTATTTTCAAACTGCTACCTGTTAAGGGGGGATGCCTAATTTAAGAGAAAATTTTAAGTTTTCATCTTGATAGAATGACCTTCACCCCGCAACAACCCTATCTGTAAAATTTCCCGCTGATATGTCAATCCGTTTTGATGTGAGACCTAAAAACGTGATTTTGTAATGCCCCTAGAGTATGTGTAAAATTAATATTTGTCAACCAAAATGGAGCAATTTTTCGCTAATCACAGGGTAAATGAGAAAAATAGCTTTTCTTCTGATACCACATTTGAGGTCCTTGGGGACGAGGCTATTAACTATCGGGCCATGGGCCTTCAACTTCAAGTAATTTACAATTTTTAAAAAAAAAAAAAAAAAAAAAAAAAAAAAAAAAAAAATTAATCGGGCGCTAGGTTGGTGACGTAAGCAAATGAATTTGCACTTTTATGTTCAATATATCTCTATTGACGGACACAAACAAACACACGCACGCACAACAACTAGTGGAGGGGGGCCATGTAAAATTGTGAATTTCATGTTAATTGTTGGCAACCACTCTAAACTTATACTACTGTGTCTGACTATTCAGACATTGATGTTTGCCATTTTTTTTCTGTTGACCTTTAGTGACCTTGACAAAGGTCAAGGTCAATGGTCATACATCGTCCAAAGTATATCGACCTTGGGTATCAACAATGTGGCAACTTTCCACAAGGAATAGTGTAAATGCTATTTATTTTGTTTTTGAACCCTTTTGTTTCTTGTAAATGAAAATACCTAATGAGAGAATTCTGCATACATTGCCTTTATGCAGGCCCATTGTCTGTCCATTCTTTGGCCTATGGACAATCGGGCTATGCATTAACTGCATAACAAATTCGACGCATTGCACCACACAGATGCATAAGTCACAATTACAATCAATGACTTTAAACCTTTCTAAATCTTCATACGGATACATATATCAGTTTTTTATTCTGGATTTGAAACTGAATCATAACATGAAGGCACAAACATGCATCGAGTTACAAACCGTTTAAGGTTTAAATTATTGTCTACACTGTTGCTTCATAAAGTTTTGACGGAATAAAATATTTTACAACCGTTTTAGTAAATGATTCTTACAGTGTGAGTAATTTATGATATCTATCTGTATATCGCCACAATACTTGATTGATCAGTCACTTCCGAACGGATCAACATGAACTTAGTCCACAATTAACCCTTACTATTGTGTCCGTAGCCTAAACGCAAAGGGGTATGTGAGAATAGATTTAAGGATTTTGTTACAATCTTTTTCACACATCAGGTCAGTTTTAACCAGAAAACAACATTTTTGAGTGATTTCATGCATCGAAATGTTCAATAGTACTGTTTTTATTGTCAATCGTATAAAGAGTATAACCACCCTTGGCATGATCTTTGCGTCATGACGTCGCGGCATACTGTCCACAAGGTTGTGTATGATGTCAATGGGCAGATCGTCCCACTCATCGTTCAGAGCCTGAGCTAACTCCTGTATAGTTTGAGGCGAAGATTGTCCCTGCCATTGATGGCTCGGCCCTAAGGTATCCCAGGCATGCTCGATAGTTTTCATATCAGGGAAGCAACAGGCCATGGTATCTGCTTCCACCCCCTGGTCGCATGAAATTGTCTCACTGCTCGGCCCTTTGCGGCGTGGCGTTGTCGTACTTGCAGCCGAAAATTGTTTGAATTACCCCTCTTGCAGTGTGGGAAGGCATTGGTTTTCCAAAATGTCCAGGTACACTACGGCGTTCATGCTTCCATCTGGCTCCACCAGTGCCCATACCCACTGGAGCCGCCACCATCTGGAGTCGATTGCCGGAAACCGTCAGCTTCGGAGGTGCTCACCGCGTAATCGACGAACCGTTTGTCTTCCGTCTCGATGGTCAAGGATGTAACGGCAACATGTCGTCAGTGTCCGAGCGGTAATCTTCTGTGCTTCCCTAGGCCAACGAAGTCGAGCAACTTCTGTGTTGAATGTTAGGCCGTGGACATTTGGTCAGTCGTATTGCTCGGTAATCATGTTGAACTATCCGCCGATTTACGGTTTGGTGGGAACGTTGATTCCATGATGTTTTCTCCTAACGACGAAAACGTCTCGTTGGCATTTTCCGGCCGTAGGCAACAATTAAGCATCGCGATTTCATCTCGTCTGGTAGCAATCGTGGTCCCTGGGGAGATTTCGTGGCTCAAATGACCTACCGTCGATGAGGCCTGAGATTTTACACCACACCGTACTCTGTGATAGGTCCCGGGAAATCAGCGACTTTGGCTTGTTTGTACCATTCCCTTTCCCGTCTTTGGCGTAGTGCCAATCGCCGTTGGACACATCTGCATGTACTCGGGTCAATTTTTGTGTAAAGTAAACAGCCAAAATGATCCACTCGAAAAACATTGGACTCATTTCACACTGCTGCTTGGAGTCAGGAAACTGAACAAACACAGACGTGCTGGCCTTTTATGCTCCCAACAAAATTAATGCTGTGTTCACTTCATCTGGTTAGTGGGGACTCGTGTAATCATTCACCTACTCTAAAGTTATTACTTACTACTGCGGCGTTCAACTATAATACGTTTTAAGATTTTGGGATCGAAGAAATTATTCCAACTTTATGAGCAACAGTGTATATTTGTAACCAAAATATGCAAATTAAAAAAAACAAAAGTGTTTCAAATAAATTCGTACCAATATGCACTTTACTATTAAGATACACTTTTATTTTTTTAAAGAAATAAACATAGACATACCATCATCGTTTTGGGGAGTCATTTTTTACTCACCATGTAGCGAGCGTGCGTGTCGGTAGTCACTATTGATAATCCCGCTCATGAAAGAAATTTTCAACAAACGTCTACCAGTTCCTCGCTACATTGTAACTTGCCCAGTGGACAAAGTCATGCATTATGTCATATCATGCATATTTTATAGCGATACTATTGCACACATTATCAACTTAAGGATAGTGTTAACACAGTGCTTTTGTTTTTAACACGAATTTCCTGAATTTTTGCACCATTTTTTAAACATCAACCTGTGTTCTATCTCTCGTTACCACAATGTTATCCACTGCAACATCCTGAGCTGTATTTTTGCCGATTTAAAACAGCTATTTGACATATAAAGTCACAAAACCACATAGTCTTAACGGCCGTTAATTTAAGCACTTTCACGCCGTCTCCGGCGCAGGCGCAGCAGCATCGCGTCGCGCGCTGAATTTTTGCTGCTTAATGAAGCGTGCGCGTTCTTTAATGTACTTTTTTGCGCGAACCATCTGAAAAAAACGAAAAACAATATTTGAAAATGCAAAACAAAGCTGTTGTGGTATCACGTGTTTTTTACGGATCTAGGTTTATGTTTTATGCGTAAGCTCAAGTGACCGAATTAACCCGCCATTCGCATCAGTGCACTTCGTTACCAACCAACTTAACTGAATGTAAGCGCCTGAGCGTACTGGTCAAATATACTAATAAAAACTACTTCTGAACATCATAATAGTGTAACGATTTCAATGGTAGCAGCCGGTGGTTCAAGATAAAAGTGAACACTGCCATTGAACTATCAGCACTTGCCGCGTTTGGAGCGTTGTTGGATTTGCTCATTTGGACAGTCGGGCAAACGAACACCACATGCAAGGATGCCGAATTTGCTGGAAGTACGATATATTTGACAGTTACAACCGGACATGTAGCCGAAAAAATCTGCTTTGCATAGCACGCCGGTCCCCTGGTTCGACGGTGTAGGTGCATATAAATACAGATCGATCGGACATTGGAAAACCAAGATACGTGCATCATTTGTACGTGAGCTACAACATAGTGGAGGGGCCTATGTTAAAATTTTGGTGAAGTTCATGTTAATTGTGTGGCAACCACTCTAAACTTATACTACTGGGTCTGACTATTCAGAAAATTGATGTTGCCATTGTTTTTCTTCTGTTGGCCCTTTAGTGACCTTGACACAAGATCAAAGGTCAAAATGGTCATCCATCGTCCAAAGTAAATATCGACCTTGTATCAAAATGGGGCCATTTCACAGGAATATTTAATATTATATTTATTTTGTTATTTGATATTTGACTCTTTTGTGTTCTTTCTTGTAATACTGCAAATAACCTAATTAGAGATTATGCATACAATTGCCTTTATGCAGGCCCAGTACTGTCCAAAGCAAGAGTTAGTCCTCAAGTTCTTGCACAATGTACTCTTTGTAAACACTCTACTCTACTACGCTGCTTAAGTAGAATGAACCCTACGTACACAATTCCCATTATTTCTTGCTCTTCGCCTAATACCCATGGTAAGTAAATGTAAAGCAAGTTGTTTTGTTGTACAAAATGTGCAAGAGAAAATCATCGATTTGTCATACCAAATCCATGGAACGAATTTTCGTATTACCGTGAAATAACCACGATTCGCACTTCACCAGACAACGTATGTATACTATTATCTTAATCTCAGTCCACATGTTTAATTAACACAACCATGTTTTTCATTATTTTATCCATCCAGAGACCCTGGATAGTCTCAGCTAAAGCAAAATCAAGTTAATCACCCTAAACCCGGGGGGGGGGGGGGTCTCAGGTTTTGGTTTGGGTAGGGACATGCCCCAGAAATAGTACCCATATCTACAACCATTTTTTTTTTGCCAAACGGGAACGGGAACCCATAGCTTACCAGAGATGCAAATTGTGTGGGCCATGCCAAATTTAATGCAAATTTATTGCCCTTTTTTCCTCAAATGTGACATTGTTAACTTCAGAATTGAGAAATTGACCTAATTTTTCCAACAATTTTAAGAAACAATTGGGTGTCCCGATTTAGCAAATATTGAAAAACGACCTATTGTCATATACGGTACCAACATTGGCATTAACAAATGAAAAGGGGTCATTGATATACCCGAAGCTAAAAGGAGACTGATGATGTCTGGTGCAAGTCCCTTTTGGTCATTTGTGTTGAGAATCCCCCCCCTGCATATTACCCAACCTCATGCTCACAGCTGCTATTAATGACCATTTGTTGGTAAACCAATTATGTTCCAGTTGGTAAAAGTGCACGACAAAATCGTGATTCCTCTTCATTTGTATGATGCTGTAATCCCTTTTCAACCATAGACCTGAATAGTCTATAGGGCTAAAGCAACATCAAGTTAGAGTCATCCCCCCTTATAGCTGCTTTATTAATGCCCATGGTTAATTAACTGAATTGTGTTTACCAGTTAGTACAAAAGGGTTGTTCCACATAAAATAGATTGATAGAAGTTATATTCTTGTTCAACCAATACGTTCACAGTGTTATTTCTAAACAACACTGTTTTCTCAATCTACTTCTTTCTTTGATGAACCTGTGTTTTTCATTGAACATTGACCATTATTTCCCTGGTCTTGTGATAGTTGTGTGCAATTAATCAGGGCCAATAGCACCAAAGTAAAACAATGATCTAATTTGTTCCGAACTAATTCCAAATCATACCCTAAGCTTAAGAGTTTTGTTCATGAACGTGGACACTGGCAGTATGGAGGCTGGTGGAAAATATCCTGAGATCAGCACAGGGTCATCGTCCCCCCCCCCCCACCACACACACAATCCGCACAAAAGGGGCAAAAGTCCACCTATTTGTTTTTGTCCATAAAATGGGCCCCAGTGGGTAGAGAATTTGACAAGAAAGTCCACTTTTTAGTGATTAGATGTTGCAAAAAGGGCCATTTTTAGGGGGTGAGTCTGCTTTAAACCAAAAAGGTCCACATTTTCAAGTCCTGCACCCAC
>JAMKCH010065297.1:0-10983 GCA_023653785.1 Ophioderma brevispina | reverse complement strand
TGGCACTTGCCCTGTGCTACCATGTGCAGAGTATGCTTGCCATATATGGGAAAGATCAACCCATGCCAAGAAGCTTGATCCAGCATTAAATACCTCCTGCCGACTTATCACAGGATGTCTTCTCCACCAGACATCTGTCTTAGTGTAGCGAGCATGCAAGAGCGTAGCTGCCAAGTATCTAATGTGAAGCACTCAATGTCTGGACAGAGACCAGTTGCTATAACTGCCTTAAATCCAGAGAGAGTTTCTTAAGCAAAGTCCAACCCCTTGAGCAAGTCTCTAAGGAGTTTAAGAGAGTTGCCTTGTGGAAAGAAAAACTTGCTATCAACCAAGTAACATCTATTGGTATCAAACCTGTTGAGCATCTTCCACCTGGAGCCGACTCCTCATGGGCTGAATGGCGATGTTTCAACAGATTGAGAACCAGAACTGGCCGATCTCAGGTTTCCTTGCAGAAGTGGGGCTACCTGGAAGCAGATCAGGACACTACCTGTGATTGCAGAACTGCACCACAGACATCCAATTTCTTCATGGGAGTACCTGTGAAGTAGCTGTTAATTAGCCATGGAGTACCCACCCTCATGGGTACCACATCGTCGACTGCAAAAGTGGGGGTAATCATTTACCTAGGTACACATGCAGTAGCTTAACCATTAGTCACCCCATGCAGGAATACCTGCATGGGTACTCCCATGCAAAATGAGCTTTGAGCTCTGTGTAATTATTTTAGTAATTTTATCCATTATTTAACATTTTGGTCACATATGTTATGTTTTTACACAAAATGTCATATATAGGAGTTTTTGGTGATGCTCAACTCAAATATAGATGTTACTAAGCTTGAAAATGATCAGAAAGTTGTAAACAACAATGGAATGTTTGGCGCCAAAGTGCTGGCCAAAGTGCTGCCTACTAGGCAGTCGGTAGGGGAGTACCTGTGAAGGTACTCCCGTGGAGTAGCTGCAGAGGTACTCCACTACTGGTGGCTTACATGGGTACCTGTCAGTCACCTAGCAGGCAACTGCAGAGTACACTGTAGGATGGGTACTATACTGCTAAGTAAACATAGCTGCTATCCACCCAGTGGCTTGTGTACTTCACAAGTACTTAGTTGTAGGTACTGCATCAATAGTGCATCAAGGGGGTACCCTTGGAGTAGAGGTAAGAGTACCCATGGAGTAGCCTAAGATCTGGGCTACACCGTGAGTAGGAATATTGCTGTGTTGGGAAAACATCTCTTGGTCTGCCAATGCTGAGCAAGCCTTGCAGAATTCAGTGAAAGCAAGCCAGACATTGTATTGTATACCTATTGGCTGGATCAGATTTGATATTAGAACACTGTGTTTGGACACGATTAAGAAGAAACAGATCAGTGTGAATTTTATGTAGTGTGATTTTAGAGAGGATAATTTATAATGTGCCAGGTATTCTTTGCAGGGATTGGGCACAAGTACTGTTTAATGTCCATCCATTGTCATCAATTATGTCAACCTTTGCATTGCTCCATTTTTGAAATCATATTCATTGACAAATATTTTCATGTACATGCAAAAATCATTGTTGGGTTGTGGCCTCCTTCGTTAGAGGCAGCTCGCAGGACAACAGAGGCACGGTTCACGTTAGGTCATCGTCTCTCTCTCTTAATTATGCGGTTGTTTCGGTTTTTAGCTCAATGTGCTGTGAAACTCTGAGATTAATTTTGATTAAAACTTTACACATTTTGAATGGTATTCTGAAAGGGAGTCTAACTTTAGACCGGGTTTAACCATGCTTAGTCCTCATGATTGAGCCATTTTCCTCAGCATACTCTGAATTTTGTGCTGCACCGGATGAGGATTAATTATTAATTCTCATGGAGGGGCCATTTCCTGCCCATGAATTTTCTCACCTGTTACCTTCAACTTGCAGGTACATTGAAGGGATAGAGAGAAGGAAAAAGGTTTCACCCATGAGGACTAAGACATGGTTTAAAACCTGGGTCTAAAGTTAGACACTCCCACTCAGAATACCAGTCATTGTATTGCTCCCATGTCTATAGGGTTGTTTGGTAGATATTTTTATCATTTTTAAAAATTCAGGAGGTTGTTTGACAAAATTATATTTTTGGGTTATTTTATTTTTTTTATTTTAAATTACCTTGCATAGGAACAATGTGGTTCAACAGTTCCTCTATCTTGAATTGCGTTATGGACACCAAAGAAGAATCTCCGCCCACCTCATACAAGACCAATAAGTTCACTGCTGTATTCCAGAGCCTGTCTTTGAGCGTATGGTGTAGCTAATGTGTTGTAGGAACTACAGGGAAGTCATCCTTTGGTGAGTTTTTCGTTCCAAACAAAAAACATGTGAGCAACTTACTTAAAGGGCCATGTGTCCTATCGCTATAGCCTCAGTCCCCAGAACTCAGATTTTACTGGCGTGGTCACGATTTTTGGTATCAGAAGAAAGCTTACTATTTTTCTAATTTACCCTGTGAAATCTTAGGGCTTTCTCAAGGTTGTTTGGTTTGGAAGTTATGAGCAAAAAATATACCTCCGTTTCGGTCAACCAATATAGAATTTTTAAAGAGTACTCTATGGGCTAACAAGGTCACGTTTTTTAAAGCTCTCATCAAAAACAAATTGAAAATATTGGGGCAAACAAAACTTTAAAGATGAGGTTTGGGGTGAAGTATTCATCAAGATGAAACCTTTATAGACGTAATAGGGCGCGTGGCGATCAACTTTTAACTCTTGAGTCCTTGCAGTGACTATCACTTGGAGATCATTTTTTTTTTAAATTAAAAAAAACAAAAGGCATAATTTCACCCCAGTATTCACTAGTGGATGCCAACCGGGAATTGAGTGGGTTTTTTAAACAAAATTAATGGGTATAGTAGTATTTAACAAGAATACTATGGGCTGGTTTGAAATTGAACCAAAACAATTCTCCAAACATGTCAGAATGGACTGATGGAGTTAGTTTTGGAAAAAAAAAAAAAAAAATAAAAAAAAAAAAAAGCTCTTCAATTATGACATTAAACCGTGGTGCCCATAGAGTTGGAGTAAGTAAATAAAAGGCTAGTAGAGGTCGGACCTCCATCTTGAATCAGCGAGCTCACTGGTGGACGCTTGGATGTTTACCGCCAAGCCCAATACAACTAAAATTTACGGCACGGAGGAAAAAAAAAAAAAAAAAATGCACTTATCGTTGATTTCGCCAGGGCCCCTCGAATATAAAATGATTCATTTTATATCCAGAGAACATCATTTAAAGGCACCATGTGGTAGGCAGAAAGTTTATCGTCGCATAGATCAAGCACGGAAAGTTTTTTGCAGATTTCAAAATGGCTTCTAAAAATAGCATGGGCTATAGCATGTCCGTAGTTGCTATGTCGATTGTGACGTATTTAGCACCAGTCGTAGTACACAGTTGATATTGTATTTAGCTATGGAACTTTGACCTCGATAAGTGCAGAAATAGCGTCCGCCTGCTCGGTCATTTGTATTGTGGTAATCAGTGAAAATAAGCGTGTTCGTCCCCATTCTAAAGAATTAACCGGAACAGGCCAGAGGCACTTGGTGGGCACTACCAGCTATGGTACACTTCTGATTGGCTAATTACAGGACACAAAATAAGATAGCCCTCTGAGAGTAGTAGTAACCAATCAAAATAGTGGCTCTGTTATCTCTGTGTAAATTATTCTTACAGTAGCTGCTGATTTGCTATTACATGATATACCCTTCCAAGTGACCAATCAAAATAGTGCTTAAAATGGCAAGAAATGCGTTATAGAGTGCACCAGGGAAAGTAAATAAATAAAAATTTAAACAAAAATTAATTACCTCTTACTTGCTGTGGTGATGTTGGGGACTTAGGCCTATGGGATCATCAGTCTGAGCTTGTTTTATGTTTATTTCTCTGCATAAAAATAAGTATTATTAAAGCCACTATCAGTTATTTCTTCAACTAAATGCTTATTTTGTGTCTAAAAGTGCTAGTTTAGTCATATTCAACATCTTATATTTACTTTTTTTAAAAAAAAAAAAACAGACAATATAAAGCATTTTTAAGTGGTCTTGAAGCTGCCATTACGACTGTTTGTGTTTACTAATAAAAAGTCAAATGCTGACTTTTATTGTAAACAAATGCATAAAATTGTCAGTTCTTCGACAAATATGGTGTGTTAAGCTTAGCCACATATAGAGGTCTTGATATAGCTTTCCAATTATAACAATGCCAAAAAAAAAAAATGGTCTTGATGAAAAAAAAGGGGGGTGCGATGGTTTACACATTTTGAAGGAAATCGCTGATAGTGGCTTTAAAACTTACTGTTTCTCTTTTTTCAGCCCCGTATGCCATCATCACTTTTCCCTTTTATTTGCCGTGATGTTTGGAGACTTATGACATGGGTTCATCATGTTCCTTGCTGCTTTGTTTATGTGCCTATGCTTAAAATCAGGATTTACTGTTTCTTTTTTCAGCCCCTTATGCCATCATCCCTCTTATTTGCGGTGATGTTTGGAGAGACTTAGCAGGGGGTAATCATGTCATGCCGCTTTGTTTCTGTGCCTATGCTTAAAATCGGTATTTTACCGTTCTTTTTTTCAGCACCTTATGCACAATCATCACTTCCCCTCTTATTTGGCCGTTGATTGTTTGGAGACTTAGGCCATGGCTTCATCAGTTCTTGCTGCTTTGTATATGTGATATGCTTCTTAAAATCGTATTTAATGTTCTTTTTTCAGCCCCTTATGCCATCATCACCTTCCCCTTCTTATTTGCCGTGATTTTGGAGACTTAGGCCATGGATTCATCAGGTTTCATTGACGCTTGTATATGTGGGTCTTTGAGAAGAAGAGTCTTGACCAAAATTAGCTGAAGATGAGGTATGTGTTAATATAAGGCATTAGTATTGTTTTTAGGCGTCTTTAACTTGGGGGAAAAATATCAGCAAAGAGACTGAAATGGCCTTCATCTACATACGTAAGCAGTGTGAGGTGCAGAGGGGAGCGTGCGCACCGCCAGGGGTCCAAAAGAAAAAACAAAAAGGGAAAGAGGAAAAGAATTAAGTGCATTGAAAACGCATATTTTTCAAGGGGAAAACCATGGGTGTGCACTACCCTGAACCCCGCCAGGGGCCTTAAAGGACACTATCAGCAGCAATATCTTCAAAGTGTAAACAAATCGCGGCCCCTATTTTTCATTGTGTGCACTGTTGTACTGAAAGTGTTGTAGTAAAGAACCTGGAAGGGCTAAGTGACACTGTATTTGGGGTTTTCAAGCAGTGATGATTTTTATGCTTCTGGACTAATAAAAGTCGGATCCGACTTTTAAGGTCAAGCAACAGTCGTAAATGGCATCTTCAAGACCACTTTTTTAAAAATGCTTTAGTGTCTTTTTTTCACAAAGAGCTGTAAGATATAAGTTGCATGTTTGCAAATATGATGTTATGGCCTAACACTAGCCATTTAGAGACCAAAATGGCATTTTGAATTTGAAAAAAAAAAAGACTGTAGTGGCTTTAAGTACCCTAGGACTGCCTGCAGTCAGTTGTGGGCAGGATCTGCCACCATGGGGGGTTTGGGGGGTCCTGGCTATGTGTATGATTACCACCACAGGGTAACATGTCACAGTGCATTGATTTCGATCGAAGTCACACACAGTGTTCCAAGGTCAATAAATTGCAGCACCATTCATTTGCCCATGTTAAAAAACTACTCCATAACATTTAGGGCACATTGTGGTGCAGTGCATCAACGCTCGCCTCATAGCATAAGGTTGTGGGTTCGAGACACGCATGTCGGTCAATGTGTTCGTGCACTTGGGCAAGGCACCTTACCTCGCTTGCCTCTCTCCACCACAGGTGTATAAATGGGTACTGGCATATGCCTGGGAATGCAAAAACAGACCGCTGTGCGGGAGGAGTGGCGAACCCCCACCGCAACATTATTTATGAGGTAGTCTGCCCCCCAAAACGCCAATGACCAGAGAGATTGGCACTCCGCCTGAAGCGCAACCATTGCATATTGCCATAACATAATGACTGACAGTTCCATCAGCCAATAACACTTAACAAGGTCAAGTGATAAAAATTCAGTGATCTATTTTCTTTAAAATTTCAACAAGGAAGATGTCGTTACAATATTAGGAACAGCATTTAAAATGTAGAATTTTTTTTAATTTTAGGTTGAAAATTTAAAAAAAAATAGTGTGCAAAAAAAAAAAAGAATAGTGTGACGGTCCAGTTGATTTCAAGTAGGACAAGGCGGTTCTCGACCCACAAAGGTCCCCCGCTCGTAGCGGTAGTTATAAAGAGGGAAAAAAAGAACATAACTTAAGATCACAGGGAGGATTGGATGTAATACCTTGGATTGGCCCAGAGGACCTTGAAAAATTCTGGGATCAATGATGACCTACACCACAAGTGCCCTGACCATACAACCATTTGTAGTTGTTTGCCTTGGATGGGCCCACATGACTTGAAATGACCATCAAATTTTCAGCACTGATTTTGACTACACCCATCAAGTTTCATGACCATACAACATTTGCAGTGAATTGACCTCGATGACTCCAGATATCCAAGAAAGACCTTGAAATAAAAATGGCATAAAAATGTTGACGGCACCAACCAGGTTTTCAGTGACCATACAACCATGCCTAGTGATTGACTCCTTGAATGACCCCGCAGACCTTGAATGACTTAAACATTTTGGCACTGAATATTGACCGACCACCCGCCAAGTTTCATCATCTTACCACATGTTGAGTGATATGACTTGAATGGACCCCACATGACCTTGAAATGACCTTCAATTTTTGGCACTGAAGATTGGACCGAACCCAACAAGTTCATATCCTACACCATGTTAGGGATTTTGACCTTGAAATGACCACACATGACCTTGAAATGACCTTCAAAATTTTTGGCACTGAATATTGACCGCACACACAAGTTTCATATTCCTACCACATTTAGGGATTTGACCTGAAGACCCCCATGACCTTGAAATGACCTTCAAATTTTCCGGCACCGAATGTTTGAGCACACCCCACCCCCACCCGATTCATCATCCTCCACAATTGACCGGTTTAAAGGCAATTTTTTAACCACATTGACCTTTGGACCCATGCCACATGAACCCAGCGCCGAACTCATCCGCCGCCTACTTAACACTACCATAAGGTGCAAAGATGGACACCCATACTTGCTTAGATTAAAAGAATATCGTGTTGACACTTTTTATAGCAATTTTAACCAAATTTTTACCACATTTTTGACCTCATTTGGACCTTTGACCCTTAAACATGACCCACATAGATCCCACCCAGCCCGTACTCGAGATACATCTATGTTGGGAAGATGGTACACCCACCTTGCTTATATTCCAAAGATATCGCGTGGGACACACACACACACAACACACACACACAACACACACCAACCACGCACACACGGAGACGGGAGCCCATTTCTATAGTCCAAAAACTGTTTCCCACTTTCCGCTAGGAAGTCGCTTTCAAAATCCTTGCATGAACTATTCAGAAAATGCTGAGAAGACCCCCAATCCAGGAGTGATGGCACCACTTGTATCCCCCTTTTCCTTCCCCACGTTTTCTTAAAGTGAATAATTCAAAAGGGCACCATGCTTGCTTGGTTTGATGTTGTAAAATTGTATTGTTAAAATTCAATACTATAGTTCTGATCAATATCAAAACAAGCTTGTCAACCGGCAGTTTGAGCCACTTTAGGTGCCAGACAGATTAAAATGTGCATTCCAACAGCTTATTTGATTGATGTAATGGTTATAAATGTCATTGAAGGACTAAAGAAAAGGGGGCTATAAGTGTTTTTGTCACCTTCCGTAGGCAGGAAGACACAAGTAAGGGTCCGTATGCCACAAAAACGTTGACAGGTTAAAGTTAGAACTGGTCTAAGTCAAAATTAGTTTGGTCCACATGATAGTTATTTGCACTTTCTTCGTAAAGTAACTAGGCAAATTTGAAAGATTAAAATGCAAATTTCAAATAAATACAAAAAATCGCACGTCTGTGTAAAGGAAAATGTCCTTTATGGGGGGAAAATTACACTTAGAAACAGGTCTAACTTTAGACCTGGTCTAACTCTTTTGGCGTACGGGACCAAAGGGATCACTTGCCACTATTGCTGTCTGTTTGATGGATGTTGTCTGTTGTGAAAAAGGGTTAAACATGTGCGTAATATCCGCATACGTTTGATGGATTTAAACCCAAACTTTTTTTGGGAGTCAGAGGTGCAATGTGGGACCTGTTTTTGTTGATGAGGTCACAAAGTTCAAATAAGGTCAAACTCAATTTGAAAAGGGGTCAAAAATTAAAAAAAAAAAAGTAAAATTGACCTCAATTGAAAAGTGACGAGCTCAATTGGAACACGCATGGTTTATGGATATTACACGGAAAACTTCATTGTTTGAGGTCATAGGTCACATCAAGTCAAAGGTCATATGAGGCCTATCATTCACAAACCACAATAGCAGGCGACACTAGCGGTCAGAGGACTGATTTGTTTCTTTTGCAGATTTCATATATAGAATTTTAACATGTAGTATCAACATTAACATTGAAGGAGACTCATAAACGCAAAATCACATTTTGAAGATTTTTCTCTGTCGAAATCACACACGCTACACTCACAAAAGAGAAACTGTGTATTGAAATAACAACTTTAAGCACTTTTGTTAAAGGTGCAACGAGAGAGTTTGAGGACCCCCAATTTTAAAAGTTGTGGTCATAATAAGTAATTTCGGAAGACTTCCATATGTACCTCCCCTCGTATATATTTACCTGATACAAAATTTATTTTAACATTTGCTATGTGCCATTTGTTTGACAAAAACGGAATAGACCAACTAAATAATACCATTGTTATGATGTTGCATGTAATATAGAGAGGGGGGTAACCATATGGAATCTTGCGTATTTCCATATAGACTAGACCCTCAAATGCTTTCTTACCTTGTATTGGTCAAGAATGTCTGATTAAAGATAAAAAGGTGATTTTTTGATTGGCTATATTTCAATGTAAAACATAGGCTGAATATCATATTTGCTCCATACGAAATTAGAAATTTCACAATTTTTTGTACCAAAGAAACATTTCTGAGCGTAATTCCTTTCATATGGGGATATTTTTATGGAAAGCTTTAACATCAGGGTAAAATCAGTACTTTCGATTTTAAGGGCCACTTGATATCTGAAATCGCTCGTTGCACCTTTAATGTATCTGAGATTTATAGCATGCAATCTGTTGAAACCACATGACTCTTTAAACTCTCATTGAATGTCTTTGAGCCATTTTTGTGTGACTAATTTTAATAATGGTGTGGTTTTTTAATGCAATTTTTGTTTACATTCTTTTTTATCCCCCTGGCTTGAAAAGCAGAGGGGCTGATTTTGCGATAAGTAGAGTGGGCTGTCCATAATGTGTTGGTATGTGGTGTCTGTTCCAGTTTGTTAGGTTTTCATTTTTCATGTCCCTGGCGAAATTAAGTCGATTTACACCAGACTTAAGGTGGCAATAGGGTTCCTTCATGTGTGATGATATCAAAGGTCATGGACCAGGTAAAACATCATCTGAGGAGGTCATGTTTCAGACTGTCCATTCTTGCCAGGGGGCTGACAAAAGTTTACTTGCCGTATTTTTTTGAAATGTAAGACATAATTGTAACTGGCATGTGGAACCATGTTTGTGATTTAAACTGAATTACAATAACCCATTCTATCATTTTCCTCACTGTTGGCAATTAACAACATAAATTGAACCAAGATTCCAGTGTAACAGTAAATGGGTTTCCCATCATTTCGTTTTGTTTACATCCCCCAGATCTTTGGCCATGTTTTTCTGGGGGGTGCTACCATCATCCTACTGATGGGATTGTTTTCAATGTACACCGGATTTGTCTACAATGATAGCTTTCTAGAGCAATGAATATCTTTGGTTCCCATCATTCCAATGCTACAAATGGGCTATAGTTAAGTAACTCATATCAATAAGGTTTAAAGGGCTGGTCAGGTTAGCGGTAGATGGTCTTCCCTCGCTTCACACACTGTGGTCACAGGTTCAACCCTTGGTCGGGTCCTTGCGATTTCATGTTGCGTTTGGTTTTTAAACAGTAGTCCATACTCTGTCTCGCATGTTTTCTCTGGGTACGCTCCCAGTTTTCTCCTGCTTCTAAAACTGGGCTTTCTTCTCTAACATTTATATGACAATAAAGTGACTTGAAATAAAGTATCTTCATGACACTAATGACAACCGAGAGTGTTGATTTGTCATTAAATACTAATACCATACCTCTCCTCCTCCAATAAGGTTTAAGTGCGCTCAGAGTGAGGCAAGCCATTCCAACTGTTGTTGGTACATATTTCAAATGAAATTGATATGGAGCTCTTGTTCTAGGGCTAGTCTTGGTGGTAGACAGCTCGAGGCAGTGATGCCAGAAATTCCAAATTTAGACATTGTTGGCCATTGGTTAACCTAATAAACCTAAATTTGAATGAATAATCCAAATTAAAACAATATTTCATATTCCAAACCATTGAAGCTGTACATCAACTTTTCCTGTAAGGGTTTATTTTTTTTAATATCTTAACATAATAATGGAGGAAATGAGGACAAGGGCTTAAAGAATGAGTAAAAGATTTCCCGAGGTTGCATCCGCTCCAATGTTTGTGACAAATATCCATAATGCTGTGGTCCACAACGGTGCCTAAAAATAATGAGTTATGAAAAGTGCATTTAATATTGTTTTTATTCAAGTCTAGAGATGGCACAAATCAGGTGCCCCTAAAAAATCGAAGTACTGTTTTTGACCTGATGTAAAGCTTTCTATCAAAATATCCCCATCTGAAAGGCGTTAAGCTGACAATGTTTCTTTGGACAAAAATTTGGAACATTCTTAATTTTGTATAGTAGCAAATACACAATTCAGCCAATGTTTTATATGAAATATAAGCAAATCAAAA
>JAMKCH010065296.1:0-15622 GCA_023653785.1 Ophioderma brevispina | reverse complement strand
GGTCGGGGTCGGTAATTTTTTCTTTTTTAAGTTTGATATCGGATTTGGTGCCAGTAAAGCGAACAGTAAGTTTGGTAATAGTTTTGCCGACATATTGTAGGTGGCATTTTTACAGGTGATCAAATAACCACCCAGGATGTTTTACAGTGGAGTTTGTGGGAATGGGGAAGGATTCGCCCGTATTGGAGCTGGCTGTGGTAAATTGGAGGGATTCATTGATAAATGGGCAGACGGAGCACCTCTTTGAGTTACCTGAACATCGGGTGTTTGTTTGTCGTCAAGGGGACGTAGTTTGGCTTGTTCACAGTGGGGTCTCGCAAATTCCGGGGCGGCGAAAGGCCAGAAATTGTTGGAGCGGGGAAATGTTTTTCAGTCTGTCATCGTGAGGTAGGATATGTATATGGCGAGAAATAATAGGGCGGATTTGGTTGAAGGTGGGTGGTACGTGGGTGACAAGTGGGACTCTGTCTTTTCTAGTTTGTATTGCATAGAGAATTGCGGGTTTGTTTTGTTTAGCCTTTTGTATTTGTTTATAATAGAAAATTCATGTATTTACGGTTTGAAGGAAGTGACATTGAGTCAAGTTGAGATTACGTTCTTCTTCATCCGGTTCCGAGCAGATTCTGCGAACTCTCAGTGCCTGGCTATATGGGATGCCGCGAAATGTGTGAGGGGGGTGTGGTGGTGACACGAGATGGTAGATTTGTCGGGTGTTTATCTGTGGGCTTGCTATATAGCCGTAGTTTGTATGTATCCGTTTCAGAGCTGTGTGAGGGTATCGAGGAAAGGTACTTCGGAAGATGATGCCTGGGATGTAATTTAATCGTGGGATGGAGGGTAAACGTGAATCATTTTGGATTTCCAAGATAAACACAAATCCCTTTGGTATAAATGCCAAATTATAGCTACCGCTATCTTCCTTTTTTCATATCCCCCACCGTTCGCCCGACTCTTTTCTACGCACCTCTTGCGTTTCCCGCAACTTTGGTTCTATATCGGATTGCCTTTCATATCCATTAACTTCTCGTGAAACCACACCAGACTATTAGGCCATGATGCCCAAAAGCGAAAAAGATGATCGGATAAGGACCAAGGTGTGCGCACCCTGGGAAGTATATAATTCTTCCGAATCAACTTTTGTAAAATTACAGAAATCAGTACTACGTGTATTCTTCACTCTATATGTGCAAATTCTCGAGAAAATGAATTTGAATGTCATCTCACATTTATGCAGTGAATATCAGTGACTAGGGTTGTTATAAAATTGATTCATTGCACTACAGCAATAATGGCGGCATTGATAAGTAACTCCGCCGGTATGTTGAATACCAAAACACTTCACGATTCTTTTTTTTTTTTCATCTGGAACTGTCAGAGTCATTGGTTATTATTACCCATGCCACTGAAAAGATTGCAGGTGCTATACCATCACACCCTGATATTTCCATGACGTGGACACAAATACCCGTCCCCTTCAAACCGAAAATAAAGGTAAAAGGTTCTACTGTGTGTTCAATTTTCTTTGACCGATATTTAATCCTTTATTCGAAAGGGAAAATATGGTGAACAAGCTAATGAGAAAAAAATTGTTTGGCAAACTGTGCCCTAACATCTTGTTGCAGACAGTGGCGTAACCAGACCTTTGCAAATGGGGGGGGGGGGGGGGGGGGGGGGCAGAAGGGGTGCCAAGGCATTTTTTGAGGGGGCTAATTTGGGCCCTTCTCCATATACACTGTACCAAAGGTCAGTTCATTTGGGGGGGCAAGATGGGCAAGGGTTTCCGTGTTGGGGGGAATGCGCCCCCCTGGAACCCCGGGCCCCCCCCCCCGCTGGTTACGCAACTGGTGCAGAACCAAACCCGTAACTTGCGCCGTAACCCCCATTTTCGCAAGACTTCCCTATGTACCACAACCCCCCTCTCATATATTTACATGCACATAAAATATTATTCTTTTAGCTGTTTTTAATTCCGATTTTTAGGATCAACCAAGGCTAACAAAATTAAATACATTTTGTATCGGGGGGATACATATGGAAGTCTATCCCCCATTTCTATGTGCAATTTAATTGTTTCATAGCAGAAATCGAAAATCATTCACCTATAGAAATGCATGGTGAACCGGTGCCGAACAAGCTTTTAATTGAATAGAAAAGGGGGCATATATTAATATGATTACGTTATGGGTGTTGGTTCTGCTCCAAGCTTAGTTGAGGTCATAGCTTTGCAAATCAAACTTCTTTCATGATTTTAACTATCTTCGTTTTCTTTTTGAATAACATGATGAAATATACGATCAAAGTTATTAAACTCCCAGTAGAAGTTTAGTTTTATTTTATATTATTCGTGAATAAGGCTGTAGTTCAATCTAAACCGTGCGGTGAAACAAGTTCACAAGCTTTTAACCGTCATGGAAAATAACAATGGTTTTGCAGTCCCAGAGAATCTGAATTCCATTGTCCTATTCATATCCTATTCATTAACTGGCGGATTTACTTTATCAATAACACCATTATTTGGTGGAGTCATGGAACGTGGTGTACATCGCTTGGTCACTGTATTCAGGGAAAAAAGGAGATGACATTTAATTCAATTGTCCACAGAAAATTGCACATGCGAAGTAGAACACACGCGTAAACTGATTTTGATAATTGTAGACTATTTGTTTAAGCAAAATATGTATTGTAAGGGTGCGCACCTAGTAAACGCTAGAGATCTTTGCGCCCGCCATAAGCCTCTTCGGCCCTCCCCCTCTTTTCCCTACCACCAAACCGGTAAGCACTCCTTATTTTTTGTTTTTCATGTCTAAACAACTGATTTTCACTTTATAACCCTCGGTTGGGCTAGTGTTGTTTATCTCATCTATTCAATTTGTTTTTAGTACACCGGAGTTTCCATGTTGTTTTAATGTTTCCTTCCTCCTTTTTAGGCCCTGAAGAAGCCCGGCGGGCGAAAGCTTGGCCAGTACACCATTACTTTTAAACATCTGTGCTACGTTTCATCACCCCCAATTCGCAATTTGCTTTCGCTATATATCTTAGTACCTATACAAATCCTACGAAATGGGGAACCATTGTTGTATTAGATACACCCCCAATCATCTCAACACTTATATATATAGCAAGGATTACAGATGATCTTGAGACCGTAATGGCAATCACTATTTCATAGAATTGTTTTTATAAAACACATCTAATTACTTCCAATGATGAAAACAATGAACGAAATCGATTAAATAATAAGCCATATAATTACCAAATGTGTAAGCACACCCTTTTTTCGCCATTCCTATGGGAAGTTTGCACACATTAAACTTGTGTTTGTGAGAACTACACTATCAAATCACGATGCCTTTGTGTAACTTAACTTACTTTTTCTTCTTTATTATTTCAACTACGGATGATCATGAATGTATTTATACCATGTGCAACTGAATGATGACGAATCCAACACCAATTCAACCTGTTGGCAGGGCCAGAAAACAAGAACTTCCATTGTTTAGGATATGCAAGGTTAGTCCTTTAAAAAAATGACCATTAAGTGTGTTATATTCTCAGTAGTATAGTGTTGACAAAACCCTTTTCATTACCAATCAGGATTAATTTGGGTTAGATTTTGTGTAAACATTAACTTCTTTTTTTTCGAAGATCAGTGAAGGAGATTTTATGGCTATTCATAGATCAATTAAACAATAATGCATGGGGCATATTGGCAGTGGTGTTTGTAACCCACCCTTTTTATGCAACACACCCTTTATATGAAAAGTTAATAAACCCCACCCTTTTATAATTCATTGGAAAATCTACAGCTGTTACACCATTGTTTCTTTTACCACTATGTGTGTGTAGATAAGCCTACAGAGTAAGCCATTCCATTTTTTGTTTCAATAAGGACCCACTTCAGTGATTGCTAAATCAGCAAAATCGAAAAATCATCAAAAATCAGTTTTTGATATTTGGAACACGGGAGGTATTCCAATGCCTGCAAGTGAGTAAGTCCAGAAGCAACCTTAATAAGGACAAAATCTGGTTATTTTAGTCATTATTGTCCGTAGGGATTACTACAAACATGTAAATTTGAATGGGTATCATATCGCTGCACATTGCCGTTTTCTTCCTTTTTATGTCAATTTTTCAGTTAGAAAAATATACCATTATGAGAGTCCTTACAGAATTATCCTTAACTTTTAAGCTATTCCTAGAATTTCAAATATTTTTGTATCTTTCGGGTGGAGGTGAATTGCTGAGGGGGCTTTAAAAATCCACTTTGCCCACAAAAAATGCATACATGTATTGTATTTAAGGGGATCCTAACTTGTTGGATGTTTATGTCACTCTGTATTTTCAATTTGGGATGCATCATGGCCAAAAGATGACACAGATAGTATTTACAGTTTATTATTAGAAAACACCCTTTTTATTTTTGACCCACCCTTTTTATTAAAACCACCCTTTCTAGCATTTGTAAATCCAGTTTATCCCACCCTTTTTACCACTTTTTAGAACTTTCAAACCCACCCTTTCTAAAGCGTGGGTTACCACCAGGGATTGGGTCATCATTACTTTATGACTGCTATGCCCCATAGATCATACCATTGACGTATTCTTGCTGAACTGTGTAAATCCCCTTGGAATGGAGGAAACGGGGGATGTGCTTTACAAAACTGGTCCTATCTGGCTTATTTTTTAATCGTTTCTTCATTTTTGTTAACATTTGGAAGTATATGTAGATTTTGCTTATAAATCAACAACATCTATGATTGCCGTGACTTATCAAGTGTCAATTCGGTTATCTGCAATCTTTTGCACATTTTGTTTTGATTCACGTAGTATAATTGAATGGACTCCATAATATATCCAGGCAATGTGAAGATACAATACAGTCCACCTGGTTCGCCTGACATTTCATATATTTCGCGAGTGAATCTTTTTGTATTCTCTGCATGCTTAGTTAATAGGCCTGGAGCTAGCAGGGCCGGACAACATTTCGGTTCGTATATTGAGAGATTGGTTTGGCCGAACAATTGCAAAAACCATTTCCTGCAAGCACTTTTTCCAAAACAGCGTCAGATGGGCGAGCTCTGAATCACAAGTGGTAAGTCCAGTGGAGTCAGAAAATTAAAGGAATATGTGTCAATGATTTGAATATTTGGAAATTTGGTATGGATGGAAAGCTTAGTACGTAGATTACATATAAAGTCAAAATAGTTGAAAATTGTCCCAATTTTTGATATTTTGCCCTTTTAATTTCCCCGCCCAATAGCTTACTCTGACAAACGATTTCCGCCAATCCACATCGCAGGCAACTGGAGTGAGTCAAAGTTATTAACGCATACCCATAATTACGGCGTACGTCGTTGGTGACCATCATAAATATCGCGGTGGTTGCTGCCCCCTTCAACTAATAATTAAACACAACGAAATGAAACAAAATATGTCATTTTGTAAATTTTTTTTCTAATTTTTTATATTACTTTCATTTAAATCCCACATATTTACACAGTGGTCAGCAATAACAATTCGAGTCAAACAACGATGTTTGGTCATCACTCTTTGACGTCACGAGGAGAGCAAAATTGGGGCGCTTTTGATCATTAAGCCGTGGGCGAAAAATCCGCCGTTTTCTTCGTATGTGGCCCAAAAGCAAAAATAAAATGCCTCTTTTTGTTATTTTATACATCAATTGTATTATTTTTTCGGGAATTCGTGATGGTATTACATATATTTTATGAATGTAAGTCAAACTGAGCTTGACAAAAATCTTGACATATTTCCTTAAAGGAGGGTCCTCAGCAGAATCTTTCTCTCTCCGCACAGGGCCTCGTTTTGACAATATCGAGACATGGTCATCATATTGCAATGCTGCTTTTTCATCTAAAAAACTAACCCTCGTCCCACCAGGCTATTTAGTAACGACGTTTAATTGGGTAGGGGTGGAGCTGACCGCCCATAATTTTTCCATGCCAACCTCCCCGTGAACGTGATTTCGTGGGGGTGTCATTCGTAAACAAAATAAGTTACCAAAACATTCCCAGCGCATTCCTCCCTATGCACGGCATAAAAATTTTTAGTAAAATTTTTTAATTTTGTCTAAAAATCACACAAACATAAGTTTTTTACCGGATTTTAGATCAAAATTGATGAAAGAAACATAACTTAAAAACTGAAAATTTACATTACAAGTACTATTAAGTTTAAAAATAAAACCAACCCTCTCCAACTCCCTCAAATTTGGCGTCTAAACCCTAACCCCACCCCTTCCCCCTCGCGTAAGGTTGTGGTGGCATTTTTTTTGGCGCTAAATGTGCGCAAAGGATATCGAATCGATTACCTAAAATAATTTTGCGATACAATCGCGGATTGTTTTGTATGCAAGTTAAACGTATTTGATGTTTTCTCTTTAAAACTTGTTTTTCATTTAGTTCAAGTTATCAGAGACACAATAGTCTGCCTCACAGACCCTCACCAGCCTGGGAAATGGTGTTCACGTTACGTTTGAAGTTGTTTCCTAGGGTATAATTGTTCCGAGGAACACGTATTCCGACGCCATTATGGACAAAAGGGCCCAAAGTGGCCATTCCGGGGGGGCCTCCCATTTTTGGGTCAAATTCATAATAAAGTTTATAATGGCCTTTCTCTTAATTTTATGTCTACAAAGTTTTCGGGCATGAGAAAATTGATTGGAAAACTTTAAAAATCCAAATGGCTGCCTTTTTCCAAAATGGCGCCCAAATGGCATGGGTTCAACCTCTTTCTTAGAGTTCTTTCACAAAAGTCCTTGTAATCACAATAGATTTTTGCACTGGCGTGCCAGAACCAATATTATTCTTTCTGCACTATTCTGATTTTGTTACCTTTTCCTAACTAATGGGGAAAGTATCCTGTTCCCTGTTGTTATTCGAACTGCTAATTCTTTATTTCAGTCAAATTGTTGGTGTTAAGAAAACATTTTCTTGTAAACTTAGTTTTTTTTTTCAATTTGTTTAATTTTTAACATGTTCATGCTATGCTATTTGAGTTATGTTTTTGTTGTGTACGTCACTATTTATTTGCTCTAATTTTGTTTCTTATGGAAGGATATCCACATCATTGTGTTTTGGGGCTGTATACCCATTTTTATTTCCTGAGTTACTATTGATCTTTATACTTTTACTTGTAACTCAAATAAATAAATATTATTATTATTATTATTAAAATGTCCCTTTTTCAAAATAACCCATATGTGATCACTTTCCCATCTATTTGATTAATCAGAGTTTCCTATTTCCATTTTTGGGATTGAAAAATCATACGTTTCAACATCAAAAAGTGGCTGCCAGGTGCAAAAAAAAATCAAAAATAGCAATCAACATGGCAACCAAAATAACCATGATTGAGAAGGAATCCGTTACACCCACAAAACAGGCTCCTCCTAGCATGATTCGCATTATCAATATCAGTACCCAAATTAATTGATAGCTAAAGTACACAATAGGATTGAAACCACGCGAAATTACCCAATCTACAATTCCTTGTGGCATATACATAAATCAATTACCCCTTAAAATTAAAAATATCCATGCACCAGTATATTAAAAGCATGTCAATTTAAACATATTTCTAGAAGGAGATATAGTCCCGATGGTGAATTTTTTGCAGGCATCGCAAAACCTGAATTTTAATAAAAGACTTAATTCAAAATGATGGCTAATGCCAAACACGAATGCTTTAACTAGTCATGTTCCCGTAAAAGGCAACACAATAAGAACCTTCGACTCAGCAAACAAAGGCCGAAATTTTGCCGAAATACATGTAATATGACTACATGATACTTGTTAACATGAGGCCCGTGACTTCACTAAATATCTGCATAAAATGCAAATACCAAAGTGTGCGCCCGCAGGCGACCGGTTTCTGCCACTGGTGTTTGGCCAGACTCCACATAATGAAGCTGTGGGGGGGGGTGTTTTGGGTCGCCACACCTTCCGCACTTGGTCAATCTTTGCATTGACATCATATTCCGACACCCAATTATACTCCTGGGTGGAAAGAGGCAACCGATGTGAAATACCATGCACAAGTGGCACAACACCATGGTGAAAGCGGACTCGAACTCATTAACTTATAATTGAGACGAGCATTGATCTAACTGCTCACATGTGCCAAAAATAGATCTGTATGAAATAATCCAACAGTGCATGCAAATCTACCCTTTACAGATTAAGGTCACAGTGAATTTATCCATCCCCATATCTGGGAATTAACTGTGAACGGTAGGTGAATTATGAATATATTCCACAAACACAATGGTTGAGTTACAGGGTAATTACAATTTAGGCAATTTTAAACTAGAAGCCGCCCACAATCCAATTATATTAAGGTAATTTACAAAGTACATTGCCTTCAAAACCGCTATCGTGCCACTTCTCGCTTCACGTGGGTGTCTGCTTGAGTATTTTACGGAAAATCAAGATTTGACACCTCTCAGAATTAAGTGTATCTGTTTATTTTGTGACACAATTCAATACAATGTCACAGAAGCCGGTGTGCAGTAATTATTGTCCGCCGGGAGCCATAGTCGGGCTCATAGACGCTAACGATACAGCGTGAAACATATGTTTGCGTGTAGAGTCATCTGAATTGAGTGCCATGTCCCCTTCCGTTGTAGCCGGACTACAGAGTACGGCGGACTATAATTACTTCTACAAACCGGTACAACATTGACTTCAGGTTTGTAGTAAAATATTGATCGAAAGTGAAAGATGTATTAGCCAGGATTAGCACATATACAATAGGAATGGTATGTGAGCTAATTGACTGCTACATGCTTTTCAAAGTTTGATAAAATACTGCATTAGCATCCTGGTTGAGAAGTTAAGCTAAGGAAAGGGGAAGTTACTTTCCTTTTTACAAATGTAACACCCACATTGTTTTCAAATTTTGTAATTGATTTCAGTATGCCCCATTTATTATGTCTGAATATTGTTCTGGCCATAGTGTTCCTTTAAGAGATATCCAATACAGATCTATCCATACAATGTTAAAAAGAATCTGATCGAGCTAATAAGTTATTATATATTTTGATACACGATAGTTCACAGACACTCCAAATTGGACCTTGTGCATCAAGGGGATTTTTTTTTTTGGATATTTTTATTGTTTACACTATCCTATCAATATATATATATTTCCTTTAAAAGTGCCTGAACTTTTTCATTTTTTATTCTTTAACAAATTGTTAATCATTTCTTACCTTCCCGGGATAGTGGCAGGCTTCGCTTTTTTATTCCGAAAAAGAATACATCCACTTTATCATTGTTTTTGTAGCGTACGTGCGCTCTTGTCGGGATTGTAAATAAAAGGGAAAAAATCATCCAATGCGATGTACGATACACAATTACCAAGTGATACAAAAAGTGAAGTGGCGGATACGATCATGACCGATTTTTCAAGCTTTTTCATATGTTTTTCTCCCTCACTATGACTTTTATTCAAAATTTTGAGACGAATTTTTTGAGAAAGTTGTCCAGCCGTTTAGTAAAGCAAAAATGCGTACTAATTTCACCCATCCCTAACTTTCCTAGATGCCATAAGCCTGACGATCACCGGAAAAAAGGGGAGTAGCGATTGTTTTTTGTTAGATCGGGTCAATTTGCCCCTAACCCAATCAAGAATCCGCTCCGTGAGTTTTTCCAAATGAAGGTAAGGGACGGTGGGGATATAGGACACTGTGTGTTACGGGCTGGTCGCGTCAGTACGTAATCTTTGTTTCTAAAATTGAAAAAAAAATTGGCGTAAATTAAAACCAGTGTTTGAAAATTCCAAGACTGGAAAAATAATCGAAAGGCATTGTGGGAAAAATGGATTCGCCCGGAGAGATTGCGTGTTCACTTTTCCGTCTGCGAGCACCGAAGTACCCGGCAAAAACGTTCGATTTTCTCGCTAGGTTCTATAGGTCAGATGCCACTTACGATAAACCTAAAATTCAACACCAAAACATAGTAACGGACCCTCTGATGGCCAAACTTCCTAGAACCCACTCCGTTTTCCGGTAGGTATTTGAGATTATGTTTCATTTACACACATTCTCTATGACGGACTGTAACGCGCAGTACCAATTTTGATAATATCTTTCGCAGTCTGTGACACAGCAGACTACATCGTAAAAATGAAATAACTTCGCGGACCGCCGTAACTGTGTGTGTACATAAATTCAGTGACCACAAATAAAATTGCAGACGTTTTTTGTTTAAAAATCAATCAAAAAAGAACCCTAAAGTAATGAAAAATCTGGACCAAAAATGAAATTTCACTGAGCTAGTGAGAAAAATACAAATTTTCGTGATTGAACTTCTAATACCCAAATCTCAATGTTGATGAAGTAAAGCGGGAACAAAAACGATATTGTGGCATTGGTCTTCCCCTTTTTAATACAACATTAACACTATACAGCCATGTCTCAAAAAATGGTACAATCAGAAATCATTTTTTTGGTTTTCAATAATATATCTCAACATAATTAGTCGTATTTGTACATCACATGAAGAGAAAAGACCAGGCTTCCAACATTTTTGTTTTCATTTCAATTGCTTGTTTCAATCGAAGGTACTCCAGTTTACTTACTGCGGAACCCAAACATCGAGTTTGTGCCCACTTTCTGAGTTGAGGAAAACGGTGAAAGAATTATTAAGCATAAGTTATTCACATCATCACATGTTAACAGTGAAATACCTTTAAAGGGATTAACTTCATAAGAAACTCTAAAGATACGAAACGTTACGTAAATGGTGAAGTTATCATCCGTAATTTTTGCTTTAAGATAAATGGAATAACATTTGACATCGTTGTTTGTAGAAGAGAACCATGAGCGTACAGCAATTTGGAGGAGAGAGTTTTTATGGTCTTGACGTATCATTAAACGCAATTCCTACTAACACCTCAATACTTTGCTTCCTAATTTCAATTTTTATTGAATTCAACAATTACTAAATGCACTCAGCTACGTCAATTATCCTTAACATACACACATTTTATGCGTTTCAATCAGCGTGTATATACGAATTGCTTACTGATTATGCTCAGACTTCTTCAAACAATTAAGAATCATTTTGTGCAATATAAAACACACGGTATTTAATCCCTATTTATTATCCGTTGCAAATTGGAGGAAAAGGGGGATACGTGTGTATATATTTATTAGGTAGGATATGGGACTCTGAAATTCTGAACTTAGGGGGGGCTCGGGAAATATTTTTGTCCCCTAATGATGCAGGGGCTTTAGGCTGAAAAAAAGGAATGTGGATCAGTGGCGGGCCAGTATATTGTGAGTGGTGGGGCGCAAGGATAATTTTCCCCCGAATCTTTTGCGTAGGCCATTGTTTTTTTTTGAGACGTATAATGTACCGACAAAAATATATTTGTCCGGCTCGTGTCCGTCGCCGGTTACCCCATCTGTTTTTGGATTCTCATTGAAAACTGAAGACATTGGGTGGTGGTGGTGGTGACATATGTCAACTTAGTCCATGTATTACAAATTATCATTGTTATAATGTCTATACCTTCTTTACTTCATACTTACGTACCCTCATCACATCAAGATTTGTTTTAACAATTGCAAGTACCCGACGGTAACATAGTTGAAAACTGAATCTTTCCGTCGACTGACAAGCAAACTGCCCCCCCCCCCCTCGCTATATACTTCTGTCGGTTAAACAGCAGCTAATTAACTGTCTTAAGTTAAAGCAAATTAGCTGGGGAACCTTTATTTTTGCTACGTTTAAGGACGCAGTGGCATGACACCAATATTCAGACATACTGACATCACTTCACAAATTTGAAAACAATTTGCCAGTTCTTGCCAATTCCGACCTACGGAAAATCAGAGTGACAAACCTCTCAGAATTAAGTGTATCTAGTGTCAAGTTTTGTGACACAATTCCAATAGCATTCACACCGGTGTGAAAGTAATTTTCGTCCTCCGGGACCATAGTCCGGGCTCCATAGACTATAACGGAATAAAGCGTGAAACCAATATTTTGCGTGTAAGAGTCAATTGAATTGAGTGCCATATTCTTTAACCGTTGTTAGCCGGAACTAGCGGAGCGGTGCCTATAATTACTTTACAACGGGTTCAGACTTTGTACTTCAGTTTGTAGTAAGATATTGAATCTGATACGTGAAAGGTGGATTAGCCCAGATTAGCAAATATCGAATAGGAAATGGACTGTGAGCTTATTACTGCAATGCTTTTCAAGTTTGATAAATACTGGCATTAGCATCCTTGTTGAGAAGTGGAAGCTAAGAAGAAAGTACGTTTCCGTTTTACAAAATGTAAACACCCAAATTGTTTTAATTTGTGTAATTGATAAGTAATGCCCCATTTTCATTGCATGATCTGACTCGTTTTTGTTCCTGCCATAGTGTTTCCTTAAGAGATATCCTACAGATCTAATCCCATACAATGTTGAAAAAGAATCTGAATCGAGCTAATAAAGTTATATATATTTTGATACACGATAGTTCACAGAAACTCAAAATTGACCTTTCCTAGGGGATTTTTTTTTTTGGGGATATTTTATTGTTTACTATCTATCAATATATATATTTTCCTTTAAAAGTGACTGACTTTTCCTTTGTTTATATCTTTAACAAATTTTTTAGATCATTTCTTACCTCGTCCGGGATAGTGGCAGTTAGCTTTTATTCCGAAAGAATACATCCACGTTTTCAATTGTTTTGTAGCGTAACAGTTCGCTCTGTCGGGAATGTTATAAAAGTAAAAAATCATCCATGGCGATTACGATACAGCAAGGACCAAGTGAATAGCAAAAATTGAAGTGGGCGGATACGATCATGATTCCGATTGTTTACTTTTCATATGTTTTTTCTTTTCGTCCCTCATATGACGTATTTAATTCAAAAATATTTTTTTTTTTTTTAATTTTTTAGAAATTTGTCCAGCCGTTTAGTAAAAGCAAAAATGCGTACTAATTTCACCCATCCCTAACGTCCCTTAAGGAAAATCGATCATCAACCGTAAAAAGGGGAGGTAAGCGTAGTTTTTTTTTTTGTTAGATCGAGGTCAATTTGCCCCTAACCCAAAGCAAGAATCCGCTCCGTGATTTTTTTCCAAATGAAGGTAAGGGACGGTGGGGATATAGGACACTGTGTGTTACGGCGGTCCGGTAAGTACGTAATCCTGTTTCTAAAATTGAAAAAAAAATGGCGTAAATTAAAACCAGTGTTTGAAAATTCTCAAGACTGGAAAAATATCGAAAGGCATTGTGGGAAAAATGGATTCGCCCGTAGAGATTGCGTGTTCACTTTTCCGTGTCTGCGAGCACCGAAGTACCCGACAAAAACGTTCGATTTTCTCGCTAGGTTCTATAGGTTCAGAGCCAATTACGATACATATTCAAAACAAAACATAGTAACGGACCCTCTGATGCCAAAACTTCCATAGAACTCCCTTCGTTTTCCGGAGGTATTTGAGATTAGGTTTCATTTACACACATTCTCTATGACGGACTGATAACGCGCAGTACCAATTTTGATAATATCTTTCGCAGTCTGTGACACAGCAGACTACATCGTTGGAAATACTTAACGGACCGCCGTAACTGTGTGTGTACATAAATGCAGTAGACCACATTTGCAGACGTTTTTGTTTATAACATCAAAAAGAACCATTTTCTGGACCTTAAATTTCACTGAGCTAGTGAGAAAAATACAAATTTCTGATTGCAACTCTGATACCCAAATCTCAATGTTGATGAAGTAAAGTTCGGGAACGATATTGTGCATTGGGTCGTCCACCTTTTAATACAACATTACACTATACAGCCTGTCTCAAAAAAATGGTACAATCAGAAATCATTTTTTTTTTCAATAATATATCTCAACATAAGTAAGTCGTTTTGTACATCACATTAAAGAGAAAAGACCAGGCTTAACAACATTTTGTTTCATTTCAATTGCTTGTTTCAATCGAGAGATAACTCCAGTTACTGCGGAACACAAACATCGAGTTTGTGCCACTTTCTGATTGAGTGAAAACGGTGAAAGAATTAGTTAAGCATAAGTTATTCACATAATCACATTTGAACAGATATGAAATCCTTTAAAGGGATTAACTTCATAAAGAAACTCTAAAAGATACGAAAACTGTTACGTAATGGTGGAAGTTATGATCAGTAAGTTTTTGCTTTAAGATAAAGTGAATAACATTCGACATACTGTTGTTTGTTAGAAGAGAACCATGAGCGTAGAGCAACCTGGAGGAGAGAGTTTTTTATGGTCTTGAAGTATCATGAAACGCAAATTCCTACTAACACCTCAATACTTTGCTTCCTAATTCAAATTTTTATTGACTTCAACAATTACTAAATGCACAAAGATAGTGCAATATTTTTAAAACCATTTCCTTGGATTTGGAATGTTTATTTTGGTCGCAATTGCATTCCTTCTGGCATGATTTTAACAGATACCAATTTTGTAATAAATTCAAAGCTCCATTTCATTGACGTGCAATAAATATTTGTATTGTTTATTATTTATGAAAAGAAGATATTTATCATTGAACTAATTATGTTGACTATTACAACTTGTTTCCATAAAACTAGACTTCCTTTGTTTACATGGACTGTCTGTAGCAGAATTTGCTATGGACAGCCTGTCATACAGGTCATTCTCTCGTGAATAATTAAAATTTCGTCTGGACTTTAGAATTATTATTATTATTATGTTATTATTATTGAACACTTTTTTCAATAACAAAAAACATTTAAATGTTTAAGATTTCTTTGTTGTACCGCATAATCCTTTACCTGAAAATAATTTCTTCGGCGATCACGTTTTTCGGTTTCCACAGATATGTGTATGAGTTTCTGGCTTCTGAAGGATTTTCATAAACACCATTTGCAACCATAGACACTCTACAAAAACCTGCTCCTACTGTCTGTCCCTCTATCCACTCTCCCTTTGGGTCCCATGTTGGATCGGCAACATCGAAAGTCTGGATTGCAATGATTTGAATTTCATTCTGTTTAAGATTCACCGGAGTAAGGGTAACTATATAGGAATAGCAGAAACGATAAAAACGACAAAAACGTTAGATGATATCAAGATAGTTGATTCAAAAGGCGGAAATGAATCCAATTCAAATGAATTCAATTATATCGAACATGATTTAAAAAATAGAAACATACTTGAGATGACTGACAGAGCAATAACTGATATTGTTTCTCCGTTTTGTTTGTCTATATGAATCCTCTTTGTGCTCCTAAAAGTTGATTTCGCAATATCCTTCACATTTTTTCGCTAATGATTACCTAGAAGCTTTTTACGAAAGCTTTTGGCATTTTAGCTCACCGGAGCAAAGTAAGACGAGTGTTACACGTAACACTCCCCTTTTTCAAAAAAGGCGCTATAACAGAACTATCAAATTATAGACAAGCGTGTTTTGTTAGCAAACAGAGCACTGTACTGATAGCCGGATGATGAAAGAGCTGTCAGAATTTATTTGATATTCTCGGTGAAAACCAGCATGCCTTTCAGAAATCAAAACTATAAGAATCTCATCTAATTTTAACTATACATAACATGACACAAAACCTTGATGAAAACATAACAATAGACAAGGGCAGAC
>JAMKCH010065294.1:0-22130 GCA_023653785.1 Ophioderma brevispina | reverse complement strand
ACGCCAGTACAATAGCAAACTACTCTACAAACTGTATTGAGTATGCAATGTTTGCAATCCAATCCACATAGCATTGCACTCCATGAGACTTGACTCGTTTATAACAATGTACAACAAACACACTCACAAAATACTTGACAAGCTGCAAATGAAGGTGTTTGTGTTAGTCTATTGCTAACCAAATATAATAATGCACCAACACAGAATTAAACAAGACCCCTGAAGACATAACTGCTAAAGTTTTTATAGAAAACCTCCCTGACACAACCATGTAGACATGAACAAAAATATTTCAGTCACGACAGTAGAGTGTGCAATAGTTCACTTGATCTACCAAGTTGGAACAAACATGGAAAGCAATTCGTCGGTGGTATTACATAATGACGTATGGTCAATTTTGTGATTTTGAACTATTAAGTATCTTTTTCTTGAATTACATTAAATCCCGAAGCTCAAAATTTGTAATGAACGAATTTGGTGCTTGCTTTTACACGCTGATGTATACACTATACATTAGTGATACCACTATTTTTACAAGTACCACTCCACTGCCAATTTCACCTTTCTTGTTTTTACATAGCGATGTATAGTACATACACGACACTTTAAACGGCCACAAGATTTTCTGAGGATACAAATTTCCCTAGTTTTTGCACTTTATTGATTGTAGAACACCTACCCAGAACATTCAATGGTTTATTGGACAAATATGTAGAAAAGAAAACCAAAAACTTTTATTCTGTCGTGCATGACATCAAATTGAATTTGAAACATAAGGACAGCAATTTTGGCTTATTAACTCTAACTTGAATTCCATACATTGGTAAGCATTCTTTTCTGGAAATGTCCTTGTGGCTCTTAACCCTAAGACAACCGAATCTCACAAAATCCCACAGCACTGAGTGAGGAAAAAAGTCCAGTTGTAGCGATGATGTCATCAAACCAAGACTCATATGGGCACAAAAAATCGCTGGCTGGGCCAGCGACACCGACATAGCGTGGTATCCCGGGTCATGGGACTGGGGCCCGAAGGGGCCTGGGTTCGAGTTTGCGACTTTTCTTCTTCCCCTCATTCCTTCAGTCCCTCCCGAGAGATTGGCTAGAAATAGATGTGGGGTTAGGGCTAATATGCCACCAAAAAGAAATAGTAGGGGTATTACATACTGCCATAATGTAAACAACATGTCATTACTAAGTAAATCAGAAACTAAAATACTTGGTTATTCAATGTAAAATTTTGATGCCAAAATTTAATGCATTTTAAGGCTTTACTACAATTTCTATACAACTACTAATTACATTGAAATGAAATGAAGAATTTAGCAATACTCATTATAAAATTAACATCCTCTTAAAACCGTTCTTTCTGAAAACTCATTTTGCTGTTTTTTTGCATTATCCTGCACTATGTAACACCACCGACAAATTTGCAATCCCCTATGAGAGACATGGCCATGTCTCTCCTTGAAGTAATTACCTCAACCAATGATAGTAACAACTATTAAATTTAAAAACAAACTGTCTTTTTAAAGATGTTTCTTCATGTCATCTGCCATCATTGCAGGACTTTACCGAGTCAAAAAACGTGTTCGCTGAAACGGAGGATCACCTGAATATGACTTTTAAGGCGATTTGTTTTTGTACCAAAAAAGTGCTTGTACTCTGCAACCATTACAGGCCTTTAAGCAGTGCAAACATTGGTTACTTAGATTTTTGTTTTTCAAAAGCTTTATGCTTTGAAAGTATACAACATGTATTTCAGCACTCCTTCAGCAGAATTAAGAATTGTAATCATTAAAAGATGGACCATAAGCATATTGCTAACACCATGTGAAAGTCACAAGCACAAGAGCTTAAATTAGGTAATTTGTGTCTCAATTTTGATCTTTGCATCTAATTACTAGCAGTAAAATCCGACTTAACTGGTTAAATTTAATCAACAGAGCTTGAAAAGTTTGATTTCTTAGGTACCTAGTTCTGGCAAGCACATTCTGTTTCAACAATCTTGGATTCACACCTGCTAAGTAGCCCTTAAAGGTACACTGAGCGATTTTCCAGGTATCCAAATATTGGATCATATACAGTGAATTCATATAAATTTTTACTTGGTATTGGGTACAAGAAATACCTTAAAAAGTCAAAACAAAAGCAAATTTTAGTTACTTGTTTCAAACACGAATGATTTTTTGTATTGGAGCAAATAGAAAAAAATCCCACACTTTTTTACCAAAGAACACATTTTAAAGGTGTATGTTCCAATTTTATCACTGCATTTTTTAGTACACAAGCATGGACTTCAGACATTCCACCACAAACATTTATCCAGAATTCTCCTGGCTTCAGGCAATCTGAACACACACTCTTCAACTCTTTAAGATGAGGATATGTTTAAAGATAAACTTTAATATCAGAGTAAAGTAGAATTTTGTGGTTCTCGGCTTTCGCAAACTTGCTTTATTCATAGAATATAATGTGTGGACCGCCTTACCTATCAGGTTTACTTTTAGGTTGACGTTTTTGGTTACATCCATTGTGACAGCTGAACGCTAAGTAAAATCTCTCAATGTACCATTAACTCAAATAGCTCTTAACTCCTTGATGTACATTTACTATGACATAGAACATCCCCTCATGTGATAACCTTTCATGACATATTAAAAATCAGAGTATGTTTCATCTCCACAGTAAATGCCCTAAACGCTTCATAATCCTTGAATACAGAAAAAAATTCCAAGTACCATATATTAACACTTTGTAATCCTTGAATACGGAAACGATTTCTGATGCCACTGTATTCAAAATCTGAGCACACATACACCCTAGTTATGCAACATGATTAGTGACTTCCAAATGAAGGCGCTACACACTTACAGCAACACAGAATAAAAACACTCACCGTCAAAGATATTTTGGATGCGAGAGGACCTAGCCACACCATTGGTATACTCACCAACAGGCAGCTGCCCTATGCTGGCCCCAGAACTTCCTACCGATGAGGTGTCATTGTCCAATTCCTTCTCAAACGCTGCCACATCTATATCTTCCAGATTCATGTCATCTAATGCGTTACCTGCACAAAGTGATTATAGTAAAAAAGCTCGATAAGTTTATCTGCCAATTCATTACATACATGTATACCACAAAGGGCAAACAAGCATACCCAACTTTCTCCCTTAGTTTTTGATAAATTTTCTACAAGAGCCAGCATTATTTTCCTTTTAGTGGGTAGTGAATATCAATTGTTGAAATAACTTGGATACGAGGGACACTTGCTGATGTCAAACAGAATTGTTCTTTTCAAGGCAAATAATATGACTTTAGTCAATTCTAGGCTCGACAAGCTACTAACTCAGTGAGGTATTTGATGGCAAGATCTAAAAAAAAGAGTATTTCCCAGAACATGGGTACATGCATTTAACAAGAGAGAGAGAAAGAAACTCCTAACTTTTCTATCCCCTGTCCCCTTCCTGACAGGAGCTAAAAAATTTAGATTATTCTTTGCATCAATGGATGATTCTTTTTTTTCTTTTAAACCCAGCATCTACCTACAGCGTGTAATTAAGAAATGACCAATGTTAACTTACCTATAACAGATTCTACTGTGTCACTTGTTGGATAAAATGGCGTAGCATTCACCGACATTGAACTAATGGAGCTGCTAGGATTGGTCAAACTACTAGTAATACTGGTATTCATACCTAGAAACATATTCTGTGTAGAAAAAACACCAAAGTGTCATTCCAATTATCAGGTATCCAAATGTATGATCACTTTTCAAAATATTAATATCATCAAACCATGATGAGTTGAAACATTTTAAATGTTGCAAACAACTTAGGCAAGTTATTTCAAGCATCATAAGGCCAAAAGCATGGTGTCGTGTGCAACTGGGACTACTTCAAGACATGTAACCAAACAACAGTGTTTCGCAGGTATGCGCGACAAGCACAATTTTTCTAGCCTCAAGATACAAATTTCTTAGAATATCAGCTTGAAACTATTTTCAGACCTCAGAATGAAATAGAGTTAACTATTTGATTTGATTTTAAATATTTTTAATTTAAATAACACCAAATTGACCCACTTATGGGGATGACCCAAACTTATTCAATTTTATCACAATTTTGTATTATTTGTAAATGTTGCAAGATAAAGTAGCCCTCAATTTCTCAAAAACTTTACACATGGATATTACTTTATTCAGAGGGAAAAAAATACAAATTGATCAAGTTATTTAAATTTGTTAAACATTTGGAAACCCTATGGGTACTTTTTGAGAAAAGCACCATATGCACAATCTAATATATTCACCATATTTCTTTGAAAATAAAATTCAAACTGGTTCAATATATAATGAACACTCATGTCCGCATACGATCCATTTGTTTATATTTTCAACATTAAACAATGATAATTATTTTTAGCCTGCAATTACAAACAAAACTGATTTTGCTATTATTATAGTCGACAAAAGAATTAAACATCCAATCATGTTCCCTTGTGTCCTTAATCACAACAAATTATGTAAACGGGTCATGCCCGAGCAAACTATCCAGATTGAAAAGATTGTGTAGATGTGGCATTGGTCATACTTTTTCCTTCATTTTTTTATTCAGTGGCCACTCGGGGCAAGATACTTGCTCAATACTTACAAATGTATTTTCTTCTCGTTCTGAGCCTGGCGCCCTCTGGTATCCAGATCCTATGTGTGAGCTTTCAGAAGAATAATTACTAGACGTGCTATTGGAGCGAGGTTTAGCTATGGGACCAGGTACACTACAACTTGGTGTTGTTATTGTCATATCACTGCTACTAATTATCTGTTTGAGTGAAAAAGAAAAGAGTGATGAGTGGTAGGTATCCAACAATGTCAGTCGAAATAGAATAGTTTCACACCCAAATAATAATTTTCTACCTAAAAACACTTGATAAGTCAAAGCAGATGCCACTGTATTCAAAATCTGAGCACACACACACCTATTATGCAACATGATTAGGACTTCCAAATGAGGTCTACACACTTACAGCAAACACAGATAAAAACACTCACCGTCCAAGATTTTGGATGCAGAGACCTATCCACACCATTGGATACTCACCAACATGCAGCTGCCCTATTCTGCCCCAGAACGTCCTACCGATGAGGTGTCATTGTCCAATTCCCTTCTCCAACGCCGCCACAAATCTATATCTCCCCAGTTCATTCATCTATGCTTAACCACCTGCACAAGTGATTATAGTAAAAACGCTTGATAAGTTGATCTGCCAATTCCATGACAACTACATTATACCACAAAGGGTCACACAAGCATACCCACTTTCGCCCTTAGTTTTTGATAAATTTTCTTACAAGAGCCAGCATTATTTCCTTTAGATAGTGGGTAGTGAATATCACTTGTTGAAATAACTTGGATACGAGGGACACTTGCTGATGTCAAACAGAATTGTTTCTTTCAATGTCAATAATATGAACCTTTAGTCATTTCTAGGCGCGACAAGCTACTACTCAGTGAGGTATTGTGGCAAGATCTAACAAAAAGAGATTTTCCTAGTAACTGGGTACCTGCATTTAACAAAAGCGGAAAGAAAACTCCTAAACTTTTCTATCTCCTGTCCCCTTCCTTACCGATCTAATAATATAGATTATTCTTAAAGCATGAATGGATAATTCCTTTTTTTTCTTTTAACCCAGCATTACCTACATCTACCTACACGTGTAAATTAAAAAATGACCCATGTTACTTACCTATAACAGATTCTAAAACTGTGTCACTTGTTGGAAAATGGCGTAGCATTCAATTCACCACTGAACTAATTTAGCTGCTAGGATTGGTCAAACTACTAGTATACTGGTATTCATACCTAGAAAACATATTCTGTGTAAAAAACACCAAAGTGTCATTCAAATTATCAGGTATCCAAATGTATGATCACTTTCAAAAAATATCAATATCATCAAACCATGATGATTTGAAACTTTTAAATGTTGTCACCAACTTTGGCAAGTTATTTCAAGCATCATAAGGCCAAAAGCATGGTTGTTGTGCAACTGGGACTACTTCAAACATTTAACCAACACAGGTTTCGCAGGTAATCCGACAAGCACATAATTTTTCTAGCCTCAAGATACAAATTTCTTAGAATATCAGCTAAACCAGTTTTACCGACCCCAGAATGAAATAGAGTTAACTATTTGATTTGATTTTAATATTTTTTAATTTTAAATAACACCAAATTGACCCACTTATGGGGATGACCCAAACTTTTCAATTTTAAATCACAATTTGTATTAATTTTTGTAATGTTGCAAGAAAAGTACCCTCAATTTTTTCCCCCTTCAAAAACTTTACACATGATATTCTTTATTCAGAAGGGAAAAAATACAAATTGACAAGATATTTATCAAGTTATTTAAATTTGTTACATTGGAAAACCTATGGGTCTGTTTGAGAAAACACCCTATGCAAATCTAATATATTCCCTATTTCTTTGAAAATAAAATTCTAACTGGTTTCAATATATCATGAACACTCATGTCCCATACATGCTCCAAAATAACCTAAGGCACCTAAGGCAATTTGCCATGGGGTGCCCCTACATTTGCCTTGGTGCCCTTAAAAAAATTGCTATTCTACATTAATGCCTTGGTGTCCCTTTTTAAAATTGGGACAAAATTGCCTTGCCCGCCCTAATTCTTATTTTGGAGCCTGCTCATACGATCCATTTGTTTATATTTTCAACATTAAACAAGAAAATTTAATTTTTAGCCTGCAATTACAAACAAAACTGCTTTTGCTATTATTATAGTCGACAAAAGAATTAAACATCCAATCTTTCCCTTGTGTCCTTAACACTACTCTGGCACAAGTGCTCGAACAATGTCGACTCAAAACAAATATGAACGTCATAAGTATATAGCTGCCATTTACGTCCCACGCCATTGGAAATACGTACTCTAAATCCTGGATCACTTCGGTCAAGGGGTCGCTTTACACCGCATAAACTGCCCGCCGTGTCATCGTCTTGAAGCCATAATGCTGGCGTGTGTTTTTGTTTTTTTTAAGAATTTTATGGATTTTTTATGTCCAGACCCCCCACTAAATAACCTCATGATATGCTAAGTTTCCTGGAAAATCAGTGGCAAAGATGGGCATTGTAGCAAGTCCAAACAAGTGATTGCGCCTGTTTTGCGAAAACTAGCTAAACATAGATAGAAAACACTGGAACTGCTGAATCGGGTTGAATCTGATGTAGATAAAATGGCGTTTTCGCCGAGCGTAGAAAAAAGAATGAAGTAACCGTCTTTTTCAGAACCTTCAAGTGACGCCGAAGGAGATTTTAGAGGCAGTGACTTAGCATTTGAACCAAAATCAACGTGGAGTATCATAGATGGCCCCCGTAGGAGCCAGACTATAGCGTCAGTAGTTATGAATATTCCGCCGGTCAACCGAGTCTCAGTCAGCTCAACTTGCGAGTCATTGATTTCTTGTACGGTGATGTGCACTTACGTGCTGAAAATCCTTGCGAATCGGATACGTTGTGGGCAAGCAACAAATGAGGGTTCCATTTCATTTTTAATTGATTGGGCCGCGTTGCAACTGATAGTGCTTGATTTTTGGCATCAATCAATGTCGGTTGCTTCATTGCCATACAATACAAAACAACAGTAGCATTTCGCACCAGTACCAGCAGATCAGCTGTGCACGCTGCAACTGTGCATGTGTGTGTGCAGTGCTGGCTCCGACCTCAGTCCACAGTCATGACGTACTACTGTGTGAACACACAAGTGTTGCTGAAGGAGGTTAAGGTTGTTCTTGTGTACTAAATCTTTATTTTTTTTATCAGATGTGTTGAGATAGTCTTACCGTATACCGAGTCAAAATCAAAACTCACAAGTCCAATACCTCATGACTTCTATCCAATTTGCATAGACAGTAGATAATACACAATGCAAAAAATCCCCAGCTTAGTGATAGTGCTTTTAATTTCATGGAAAAAATGACACTTCCAAATTGACACTAAAAAGTGAAATCCGACCAATTTACTCCCATTTTTTTGTTTTACACTTGGCTTTTTATTCAAATAATACAAATTTTTCCTTAGTGATAATATCATATATTTGAGCAAAATTATTCAATCACCAAAAACATCACCATTTGGAGAAATTTTATCCCTAACAACATGCGCAGCCTATTAAAAATCAGCCCCCAAAAATCACCAATTGTTTAAAATGGCTGCCCTTCGCCAAGGAAGTGTTAATCACCACAACTTGTAAACGGGTCATGCCCGAGCAAACTATCCATATGAAAGATGTGTAGATGTGGCATTGGTCATACGTTTTTCCTTCAATTTTTTTTATTTTTTTTATTTTTAAGTAAACTTAACACTTCCAAATGTATTTTCCCCTTCTCGTTCTGAGCCTGGCGCCCTCTGGTATCCAATCCTATGTGTGAGCTTTCAGAAGAATAATTATCTATATGTGCGATTGGATGGAGCGAGTTTACTATTGGACCAGGTAAACCTACAACTTGGTGTTGTTATGCATTCACTGCACTAATTATCTGTTGAGGGAAAAAGAAAAAGTGATGATGGTAGTATCCAACAATGTCAGTCGAAAATAGTTTTTTTTCACCCCAAATGAATAATTTTCTACCTAAAAACACTTGATAAGTCAAAGCAATGTCACTGTAGCTGTCACAACATCCCTCCAAAAGTGGGGCTTTTTTGCATATTTTTCACAACAAAGCACTACCCGCAAAAGATGGTACCTTGCAGGTACTATTTGTGCTACAATGGTTGTGATGAAACCACATTTGTTTGTCGGAATGAACACAATGGCATGTCATTTTTCACCTTCTCTCACAACAGTGTCATTACACCCCAAACCAGTTTTGCCATTCTATTAGAGACCTTGCCCTTGGGACTCACACCTTTTGATATCTTATTTTGCAAGATTACTTTTATGCTGCCTGGTTTGAACTAGATTTATACAATCCACATAAATATTGTCCTGCATACAAATATTTTTCCCCCCACAATTTTAAAATGGTGGTTTTTTTAAAATAATTTCAAATGTCATGATCCTCTTTTAACAAACAAAACCATGGTGCTTTGAGACAAATCCCGAGCTATTTGTTCATAATTTCTTGGACGTGACATACGCACGCAGATCGTTGTGTGAAATGCACTTACATACAATAGAAATTGCATCGGTTTTTTTTTTTGGCGGGAAGCGGATGTACATTAGGTAGCTGTCCAAGGGATTTTGACACATACTATAAAAGAGTGAACTTCCTCTATTTACCTGGTGTTGTGGAAGGTACTTGAAACTTGCTACTAACGGTCGATAATGTCCTTGAGGTTTAGGAGGACTCACGATTGAACCATGTTCTCTGTAAACTCACGTGATGTACTCATTTCCTCTGTAATAAGCAAACAATTATCCAAAAATTAAAGGCTATCATATCATAAATAACTAGGTTTGACTATAAAGCCTGAGTTTTAAAAGTGGTTATTCAAGTGATTAGCCGCGACTTGCTAATGGGCCATTCTTTGGGAAGTCACACACGTGACCGAAATTTATTTGCCTCCCATGACAAAATAACCATCTTGCGAAAGTGGAAACGTTATTTTTGGTTAGGTCTGACACACCAGTCAACCAAAAAAAATAACGTTCCGCTTTCGTAGTTATTTGTTCGGCATGGGAGGCAAATTAAAGTTCGGTAGTGTGTTTGTGACATCCCGAAGAATGGCCCTAATCCGAAATATGAAAAAAATCTGTAATCCGCCAATGGCGCGGTATGGACGGAATGCTTTTTCTCCCTAGGGTATGGCAGGTCGGGGCGTTGAAGATCGGGTGTACATTGTGTATTATAGTCTATACGTGACGCAAGAAGGTGGAGACCAAAAACGGCCAATAAGCCAGTCTGCCTTGCATGGAAGGAACTTGAAACTTAAGTGGACTGTTGGACTCAAACCTCAACAAAACTCAGTATCGGGCAGTTAGACGGTTGGCCTAGGAACTTATCAAAGGCATAGGTCTAAACACTTTATTTATAGACTAAAATTTTTTTTGATATTTCCCCACCCCTGTCAGAACCAGAGGAGGGACCCTGGGAGAATGAATTGAATGGTTAGTAGGGGCTTTCCCCTCTACAATAATACAAAAGTTTAACTACTCTAGCTCATCTGAAACAAAGTTATGGCCAAACTGTTTACTTTTTTGTTGGAAAGTTTCTCTTTTTTTACATGTCCCCACCCCTGTCAGACCTAGCGGGAGGTCCTGGGGGATGAATTACATGGTGAGTAGGGGCTTGTGGCCATCCTACAATATATCTAGTTTTGGGTACTTCTAGATATCTTGAACAAAATGTGTACCTTTTTGGCAAAAATGGTGACCTTTTTTACATTTCCCCACCCCCTGCAGACCCAGGGGAGGACCCTCGGGGATTATGGATTACATGGTAGTAGGGGATTGTGGCCCTTCTAAAACATATCTAAGTTTAGGTGACTCAGCGCATCTGGAAAAGTTATGGCAAAATTTTACCTTTTTGGTTGAAATGTTTACCTTTTTAGGGGCTTGTGCATCCTACAATATATCTAAGGATGGGTACCCAGTCATCATGAACAAAGTATGGCAAAATGTTTACCTTTTTGGTGAATGTTGCCTTTTTTACATTTCCCCACCCCTGTCAGACCCAAGGGAGGACCCGGGGGGAAGGGATTACATGGTAGTAGGGGCTTGTGCCAACCTACAATATATCTAATTTTGGGTATCTCGGACACAAAAGTATGGAAAATGTTTACCTTTGGTGAAATTGTTACCTTTTTTACATTTCCCCCCCCTGTCAGTCACAGGGGAAGACACTGGGGAATGGATTACATGGTTAGTAGGGGTTGTGCATTTACAAATATCTAAGTTTAGGGACTCTAGCTCATCTGGAAAAAAGGTATGGCAAAATGTTACCTTTTTGGTGAAATGTTGACCTTTTGACATTCCCACCCCTGTCCGAACCAGGGAGGACCGGCGGAATGGATTAAATGGGTAGTAGGGGATTGTGCCATCCTACAATATATCTAAGTTTGGGTAATCTACCTCATCTGGAAAAAAAAAGTTAGGCAAAAGGTTTACCTTTTTGGTGAAATGTTGACCTTTTTTGACTTTCCCACCCCCTGTCAGACCCGGGGAGGACCCTGAGGGGATGAGTTACAGTGGTAGTAGGGGCTGGTGTCATCATCACAATAATCTAGTTTGGTACTCTACTCATCTGGAAAAAAAAAGTTATGGAAAATGTTTACCTTTTGGTGGAAATGTTGACCTTTTGACATTCCCCCACCCCCTGTCAGGCCCAGGGAGGACCCTGGGGGATGGCATTACATAGTAGTAGGGGCTTGTTGCCCCCTACAATATATCGAAGTTTGGGTACCCGAGCTTCATCTGGAAAAAAAAAGTTATGGCAAAATGTTTACCTCTTTTGTGTCCAGACACACAATACATCCTTATATACATAACATACAGACGAATCCAGACATTGCCATTTCATAAGCCGGATTTGCCTACGCAATCCGTCCAAAAAGCATCAAAAGTCATATTTCTATTGTTGTACTGACTGGATATGCGAACATTAACCTGTCGACGTTGTTGGCTTGAAATCGTGTATTAAAGAACAAGGCAGTTACTTTTTATCTGATCTGTAATTTCTATACTGTGCGTATCAAAATTCCGACTCTTGAGATCAAAAAAGTTTTTTCCCGGTGAATATCACAGATATTCCGCATGATAGTGTGCACCATGACATATACAGTTTGAACTCAACACAAACGTTATTGATTTTGTTTATTCTTGTACTGAGGTAAACAAAACCAGCTGTTTAGTGTAGTTATTGAGACGCCGTTCACTGTATGTCGATTTGGCGGGAGAGGGCGACGGTATGACAAATTTCCTTACATACTTCATTTTTTCACTATTGGTGGGTGTTGATACATAAAGCAGTTATATGGAATGCACAACTTATTTCTGATTTATAAGTTTAAAAAGTTTCCACATTTTTCTATCTCTCGCAATATCGCTGCAATCCCTTTAAATACAGGATGAGTTAACCAACATTAGAAAGCAAGGAGCCAAGCCAAGTTTAACTCAGGATTTATGCAGTGTGATAGTCCTGTCAAGTGTTGAAATGGACCCCAGGTGACATTTGACCCTGTGTTGAGGTTCAATGGTGTGAATCCTACCCAAGGTCATTGTGTTCAAGTTGCATTGAAATCAATGAGACCTTGTCTTTGAGGCGCGCGTCGAGCATCTAAAATTTGAGTCCGAGCGATTATCGCGCATCTTGTTTAAGAGGACGGGACGCGAGTTTTCTTCATTCGTATTTGAGACGCAAAACCCAGCAAAAAGACTCCTTTGGTCAATATTTAAGGTAAAGATCACGGAACACTATGCTTTACCGGTTACACGCACTTTTCAGATAGTGTGAACGGCTTGTAAATCGGTGCGAGAGCAAAAATTGGGGTATTAACGCCACAAATGTATCGGAACTCAATGGAAATACGCATGGACGGTTGGACGAAAAAAAATGAACACGGCTATGTGTAAATAATGCATGAAGTAAACGCCGTGTAAATTTGAAGCCTTCGCACCGTTAATCGCACGTGGTTTTGTTTGATTGAGCCGAGGTTTGATAGCTCCGATGGCGCCTCGGTGCGAATGGTTGAGGGTCTTACAAACATTAACAGAAGTAGAATTTAGATAATTTTTCGACATGAAGAAAGAAACGATAGACAGGTACCACCTTCGTGGTCAAATTGATTTGTAAACTATTCACGAAATAGTTTCAAAAGAAATGAAAGGTGCCGGGGAAAGGCTGTGCCCGAGTACAAGTATGAACTCGAACTCATGAATATTGACAATGACACACGTTGATGGATACGGGACAGACAAGCATCGGAATCCCAATTAATTAATGAAAACGTGAGCTAGCTTCCAATTAGTTTTAAGATAATTCTGACTAATATGATGAATGGTGCGACTTCTAAGTCTAAGTTGGTACTGATATGTTTGACTGTTCGTAATGCCAGTTTACTCTCCCCTAGTCTAGGACAGACTAGATTTCAAAATGAAAAAAAAAAAAATCCGCTATGTTCGAGGTTCACTTCAAGCCCTGGGTGAATAATTCTTTGAAAATGATACAACTTGAATTGATAACATCTACGACATGGTAATTAATTAACTTGAGTGACAGTCTACGTATGTAACTTAACTGTACTAAAATTGATGCAGTAAGAACAATACTTTTGCTACACTGAATTGAAAATGCATGATTAAATGCCTTCTTGGTCCCAACTCAGTTGCCGTTCCTGCTTGCTATGCTGCTATGCAGCTTATGATTGTAAAAGCTCGTCTCCAGGCAGAATTGGGAGCTTTTAAAAAGCACTTCTGCAGCTCGCCTCAGGGAGCCTAGATGAGCTTTAAGCTCCTATGAAAAAATTCAAAAGACAAGGTCTGCATGTATGTTGATCCACCAGGGTTAACAGTTTTTCAACAATTTTACCAACCCCCACACAGGTACACACCATGTATCCATGTACATGTAAACGCAAGAACACTTCTCAAATCATGTTATTTCCTGTGAAAGGAAAAGATTAGCTATTGGTGCAAACAATTATGTTTATTTTGACCATAAAAATGTGCACTGCCTCTTAAGGTTTAATATCTTATTCCTACATGTAGAATAACACATGGGGTAGCGCAGCATGGTAAAAGTAAGGGATCCAATGGAAGATAATGGACCCCTTAACCCCACTTAGTCTGAAAAACAAGGGATCCAAACCAGAAACAAGGGGTCCAAACGTGGTTAAATTAGGGTTAAAAAAATTAAAAAAAATGTGGTTCTCGAACCATGGCATAAGTCTATTCCTATAGTTCCATGTAAGTCAGCAGGACCAGTTTTGGGCACAAGGGTAGTGGAAGTAGAAAAATTTCATTGATACACATGTTAGGTCATATGTGGGGATCATAGCCTGGGGGGATGTAGAAATCAGAAGTGTGCAATTTATTTTTTATGGGCAACAAAAGGTAAATTGACCCAATTAGGTTTATAAAAATATCATAGAATGGTGATTTATTTAGTTTTTTTTTTTTTTTTTTTTTTAATTTCAATAAGTATGAGTCTATATTGATGTAGATTCAAGAAGATTTGAATGTTGGCTTCTGGGGTTAAATTGCCCCAGAAAGGACCAAGAAGGCGTCAAATAACCAAAAAGGGAAAAAATCATAAATGGGGATTCCAAATTCATTTAATATAACAGCATTATTTTCCCCACTACATAGTCTCTAGATTCAGAAGGAATTTGAATGTTGGAAAATCGGGGGTTATTTGACACCAGAAAGGCCCAAAAGGGTCAAATGACCCAAAGAGTAGTAACAAGAGCACCAATGGTGCTAAAGCTTCATAAAGAAAAAGTGTTGTTGGAGCTTTGCAGTGGGAGTTAGTGGTTTGATTTTTGGCTGTTAAAGCAATAACAGCACATTTTTTAGAAGTACCCCAATTTCAAACTTTGCCACCGTTATGTTGGTAAGTGTCTAGGGAAGTATACCTGCGAACGAGGAATGCTAAAACTGACGATTTATTTAAATAAGCGATTTTGTAATTGAAATTGGGATCCTGATTGTACTTCCAGCTCTGCCGGAAATTCTAAGGTTATGTCTGTCCATGATGAAAAGTGCCACCTCAAAGAAAAATGCCTCTCTAACTGATTGTGCCAATAAAAACAACTAATGGAGGCGTAAGTACGTACATGGCGCTTATTTCCCGACTATTTCACCTTGGAAGTCGTTTTCAGCACCATGAATTTATATCCCGATATGAATTATTTACTTACCAAAATTCCTTCGTTTGGACACAGATTATTTTCGAGCTTGAACCATTCACAGGTATATTAGTTTACTAGCCAGTTATCAATACAACCAGGTAAAAATTAAAAAATGTTTGAAAAAATTGGGGGCGCTCTGGCCAAAAGTGTATTATGCATTAAATGTACAGTGTACTCATATAGTTTCCATTTTTATGCATACGTGACCTCACCACACGGATTACCTACCAAGTTTCATGATCATAAACCATTGACTTTGGATGAGTGGTCAGATGTACTTGAAATGACGTTCAAAAATTGTTGGCACTGAATGTTGACCCACTAACGAATTCATTGCCGATCCATTACCACTAGTAGAAGAATCATCTTTATATGCCTTTTGCTTGTGGAGATGCATATGCATGCATGAACACCGCACACCATACATATTACACACATACTATACATACCTACAGACACAACATAACACATACACACACGACGGACCATACAAATTGATTAGGATGGGTCTTCTGCAAATCCATTGCAGACGAACAAAAAATAAGGTAGGGTTTACTTTTAAAGTATATTTGAAAAAAAAAAACGCATGACACATAATACAAAGTAGGTGCAAAAGGGAGGCCTATATTGTAATTATGGACATAAGGTGCTAACTTAGGCTTTGAAGTAACAATGATAATGGTAAGGGTTAAGATTAATTAAAGGCAAGAATACAAGATGATCTACGAGGATCCGGGGCATCTAATTTGCTCACAATTATCCTCATCATGCGTTTCCACTTGAAGAATGTTGAAAATTTCAGCTTTTTGTGTCATTAGTTTTAGAATTTCCCATTAATAGGTTTCACCCCTCAAATATGTGCCTCAAAGATGCATCAGTCATGTAAACTAAAATCTTCACATTCGAGGACTACACTCTGAAAAACTAGTCACTTTGGACTGAACATGTGATCTTACGAGGTGTTATGGTCAAATGTGACCTGGAAAAATTTGTAAATTTGACAGAATATTGTCAAACTGACTTTATTATGGTCAATTTTTGATAAAAACTAGTAAGATCATATGTAAACAAGGCATTTTAAAAATTGATATTAAAAAAGGGAGCATTTTAATAAGTAATATACCAAATAAAAAAAATAAAGCGTTCACAGAATGCATTTTTCCTCGCCATCGTGCTTTTAAATGCGGACACGGGGTCAAATGATGTGACCAACGCATGGGAACCTATGGCACAAGTTTTATCTAACGTGTCATGAAAATAGATCGAACATATGGGATTACACCCAAAGCAATTTACTAATTCTGACAATTTAAAGGTTCACGCGGTCACGCCCAAAACATGTGGGGACACTAACCAAGGGCCACTGTATCTCAAGTGTCATGAAATAGATCGACATATGTGGATAGACCAGCAAATTATAATTCTGCATTTCAGGCACATGAGGCACCAACATGTGGGACACTAACCAGGGTCATATATCTTAGTTCATAGAAATCGATCAACGTATATGGATACACCAGCAATTTTATAAATTTTATCAATTTAAGGTCAATGAGGTCACCAACATGTGGGACACTATCGAGGGGGAAATTATCTAAAGTGCCATATAAAGCGATAGTAGACATATGGTGGATATACCCAACAATTTTATAATTTGACCATTTTAAGGGCACACAAGGTTACATGGGTCAGCAAAATGTTATGATTGAAATGTGGATCAGATAAGCGATACTTATATTCTGCCATGTTCAGCCACATTGAGGTCACCCAAAAGGGGGACCGACCAAAGGCATGGATCTAAGGTAATGCAAATTGATCGACATATATGGATACACCAAGCATTTTATAATTCTGACCATTTTAAGGTAGCTGAGTAACAAAGGTCACATGAGGTCATCAACATGTGGACGCTAACCAAGGGCCACTGTATCTAAGTGTCATGAAAATCGATCACGATGTGATACACCAAGCCCCCAATTTCTAATTCGACCATTTAAGGTTCCAAAGGAGGTCAAAAAAATGTGCGGAACCCACCATACCCGAATGTGGTAACCCACGCTTGAGAAAGGGTGTTGGGTTAAAAAATTATAAAAAAGTGCAAGAAGGGATGGGATACTGGATTTTATTAACGAAAGGTGGTTTGTAAAAAGGGGGGGTCAGAAAAAAAGGGGGGTTGATAATTAAATGCAAATTACTATCTTTGCAATCAGTTTGCCATTGATGCATCACAATTTGAAAATAAAAAAGTGTCAAACATCCAACCAGTAGTGCCACGTAAATAAAATTACAGTTGCATTTTTTTTTTTTTTTTTTTTTTTTTTAATGACAAACCAAAAAACAAAAAAATTGGCAAATATCTTACTGTGTAGGTTATCTACCAAAGTGGTACAAAGAACACAACGGTGTTGTTTTTTGTAAAACAGCTGTAGAATTCCATGAATATAAAAAGGTGGGTTATAACTTTTCAATATAAAGGGGGTTTTCATAAAAAAGGTGGGTTAAAAATAAAAGAGGTGGGGTTACAAACACCACTGCAATAGGGGACCCAATGTCATTTATCTAGCTATCATAGAATCGATCAACAATGTGGGGATACACCAAGCCAATTCATAATTTGATCAATGTAAGAGTTACTTAGTTTTAAGAAAAGCGGCTGCATTATAGGCTGTTCAGAGGGGTCAACGGAGTTGGAGGTAACCTAGTTGGGTCCAAAAAGGGGATTACAAGCACAATGTAAAAAAAATCATGTGATCCCCCTGAGTGTACGTGAGACCCCCCTAAAAATTGCCTCCAGGCCTTGTATTTCCAATGGAACCAGTGTGAAACTGGAAAAATGGTAATTTTGATACGCCAACAAAACATGATGTAAGAGACGATTGTCCAAATTCAACGGAAACTTAGTTGAGCTGCGAGTTTTAAAAAACCGCTAAAAAGCACCCCATCTACTTTTATCTACAAACATATATGAGATTTCCTTATTAATTATCCATGAAACATAGAAAAATTTTGACATTTTTCCCTTTTTGAATTCTTACCAAAAATGGCCTGTTTGCACCAGGTTTCTTCTATACTCAAGACTTTATTTACGGACTTGTAACTTACACTGTTAGTATTAGACCATGCGGGCTAATTTGAAAATATTGAGGGTTCAAACAGTGTGGGTTTTTTTAAAGATTCTTTAGGTAGTGAATGATATTTGGTTTTTGTATTTTGCCTTTAATTTGTCTAAAAAATAAAGGACACAAGATGCATATGAATTACAGTGCTATTAGAGGAGAAACATGGTCTCTCGAAAATCGAAAGTAATTGATTAATATCAATGTCCATTTGAAGCTAGAAGGATATTGTGTAAATTGGGTTGCAGCTGTACCGAAACAAAGAATGATTTTAAGTAACCCCTGAATGACCTTTGTCTTTCTTATCTGCCCCCCACCCCCACACCTATGCCCTGGTTCTGGAGGTACAGCAAATATGAACTTCATCCATCACAGATCCATAACCGTGCTTAACATACAGGAACTACAATCTTTCCACATGAACAACAACTAAATGACCAAAGTGCCTCTAAATGACCTTTGACCCCCTCAAATCTGCAACCCTTATATAAGGCCAAATTGTTACAGTGACATACATCAAAAAGATGTACCCGGGTTCGATTTACCCAGGTTCACACATACATAGGCAATAATATTGACTTCTGTGCATGTGATTGTCAGAGCTCTGTGGTGCATGTTATTTTTGTATTTCCGCCCTTATTTGGGAAAAAAGCTAACATGTGCATGTAGACTTTTATGTTTAGAACTAAATCGACCCTGACCTGATCTGTCATGCCCAACTCAAAAAGCTAGATTAACCATAGTAACACATGAATGACCGCTTCGCACCTTAATTTCTGTACACAACATAGGCCCCCTTGCCCACACATCAATACATAAGCATACAATATGAACGAATCCATTACTATACTGACACTATAAAAAGCGTGGACAACAATTTGACGAAGTGTTACCAAAACACACACACTCTCGAATCATGTGCCATGAGGTCTCGCTTATTTTAAACAAGTTCTTCTAAAAAAAAACTGGCCTCTATGCTATAGAAAATATGACATGGGTTGCCAACAAGAGATTTCACAATTTCAGGTGTGCCTCTACAAAAAAATGAAAAGTACTGATATTTGCCCTGATGGAAAGCTTTTCTTCAAAAACATCCCCATCAAGATTAAGCTGAGGAAATTTCTGTGGTACAAAATTGGGAAATTTCTAATTTCATATAGGAGGAAATAGTAAATTCAGCTGTTTTTATTGAAATATAAGAAATGAAAATCATTTTTTTCTTTTTAAGACATTTCTGTAGCCCAAATACAAGGTAAGAAATCTATTGAGTGTCTAAGATATTGAAATTACTATTATGACACAATATTTAATTGGGTGCCTCAAAAATCTGTAGCATTTATAATATTTTTAATAAAATTACGAATGGTTTATGGTTACCTGAAAGAACTGTTGAATAAGGGAAATTGAAGATATTGTTTTTATGCGTATATTTATTGTTTGAGAACAGGTCCAAAAAATATCATTTTATATTATTTCCTTTGCATCATGGTATAGGTAAATGAACGATTGGGGCTGTTTATCACCACTGAAAATATTGCATTTTCTTCGTGACTTAAGTTCATCTAACTGTCATTACACTGTGGTTGCAATAATAAACCAAAGGGCAATCGGTACAATTTGTGGACTAGAAACCCTTATTCTGTTATTGAAAAATTGGCATTTCAATTTCAACAACTGAGATACGATGGATCAAGGCAAAAAAAAAAAAAACAAACACAACACGGTAGGCCTAGAGCAGTACGTTGCGTCGAGTAAGGGCCGATGTAAGGGGTGCAAAAATGAAGTCATTTCGATTTTGATCCAGGTAGTGTGTGCGTATTCAGCGCAGTGCGAATGACGCATTACATCTGGTCAGTGAGCGCGTGTTAGCTATAGTACGCGAAGTACCGTGCGCTCTGCCTGCCTCCTGGCTCAGTGGCCTCATTCATACGGGGTAGCGAGGCGAACCGAGTAATTCCCGTATCATGCCCCCAACGATCGCGGGCGTATGCCTCTATCTGCACAGTTTGAAGGTACTAAGCATAAAGGTAAAACACAACCCCAAACTAATTAAGAAAAATAATGTATTAAATTTTAAAAATCTCCGAAATTCCTACCATCTGTATAAAATCATAGAAAAACATAACAGTACAGAAATTCAATAGAAAATAAGAATTTTTAATAATATTTACAAGTCTTTTTACTTCTTCTTAGACTATAAAGAAGACCTTTGTTTCGCTCGCCTCTAATATGCCTCGATGGTTCGCCCATCGAGGCAAAAAATACTGCAAGTAAACTTGCATGTCATCCCCCCTGGCAAGATGGCAGCAGGACATGAACCTCCGAGACAATTGATTTGGTCTTGACCTTTGACCTCATGCACATGAAGGAAACCCCTATTGCACCATACTTAAAGTTGATCAGAGGATTTCGAAATATATTTTTTGTGTAATATTGACAAAAAAAAATAGTCAACTGGAACTTAAAGATAGTAACCTACAATTACACCAATTTCCGAATTTGAGATGATGGGATTTTAGTTTTATGCAGTAGTAAAATTTATGGTGTATACGTCCCATCGGATACTGGGTATAACAAAAATTCCGGATCCGGAATTTATTAACAAAAGTTGTGATTTTCTATATGACGGAATTCGATTTAGCTTAGCAATTTCACACAGGTGATTAGTATATATGCAAGCATTATGTAACATGCAAAAAACACGATTTTTTTTTGGAATTGAGGGCGCCATCCTCAGGATATATATGATTGCCCTTTTAAAAAACCCAAAGTCTGGTTTCAATCGGGAAAACGAAAACCTAACCTTTGTTAGAAGCTAACCCAACCTGGAAACACACACAAAACACATAACTACACATGGACATGCACTAGTCTCGCATAATATGTAATAGTGTTCCATTGTTAAAGGTTCCATGTAAATCACATTCACACTGTAAAACTCTGTATTGATTATTTAAACATTTCCAATAGCCTGTTTAAAGGCATTATAAAGATGATTATGATTTTGATACCAGTGGATAGCTACGACCTCCTTTTTCCATTGGTACCAAAATATATAAGTAACCAACATACCTAGTATGTATCGAGTTGGCAAAACTGTTGGCAAAATTGCATTTTCCAAAGAAAATAATAGGCAAAAATCCAATTTGCTCTAAAAGGTTTTAAGATGTTAGAGGTTTAATGCAGAGGTTTCAGCTTCTAAAAGTAAATGACAATGGATAGTTGTGTAAACATTGAGGTTTTAGAGCCATACTGTGTAGATCAATTTTAAATGTTTTTTAAAAAATCAAATTATTCTTGGGTGGCAACCAAGCCTATCCTTCCACTCTGACGACATAACCAGGTGAAGGTGCTACCCCCACATATTTTCGCTTTTAAATGACCAAAAATTATGAGAAACAATTACATGAAAGGCTTTTATAAAGTTTTGGACATTTGAAGCACACCAGGTAAAAGTTAACTAAGGGTGGTCCCCCTCCCCGCACCCATGTTTGATGCTGTTGATACAAAATTGTGTGTTGAACTCTCGGCGTGACCTGCATCATACCAATGTATGAATGTCGACATTCCAACATTGCAAAATGCCACAAAGTCTTGAGCATTCAAATGTGAGCAATCTAAGGGTGAGGTCGTATGCTTTTAGACACGCCACAGGGAAGGGAGGAAAACATTTTAAAAATTTATCCATATTTAGAAGGCTTCCTTTTCTTTGATGAAAATTTTCATGGCCCCCCCTTTACAAAAAAAAATGTTTTGTAGCAGACCTGCCAACATGGAGTGACTCTCAGGAGGATTTAATTAGAACCGGTGAAATCTGCGCGCGAAGCGGGCACGTCGAGCGCCTCCTGCGCGAAGCTTACGGGTGGGGGGTCAGGGGACCGCCTTAGGGCCCTGGTGGGTCCAGGGGCAAACGCACCGACAGGGGTCCAGGGGGCAGCGCCCCCCGAAGCTATGGATTACATCATCCCCATGGCCTGTTGGAGGCCTTAGTTTTGGTAAAGGCTCTCCTGACAACTATTCCTCAAGATAACTGCAATAGTTTTAGCTAAAAATGATCAGCAAAAAAGATAGAAGATAAACTCAATAAAGTTTCATTGATACTGAAAGGGAGAAAATGATATTCAAGAAATTTGAAAAATGGTA